>KN884122.1:92803-116753 GCA_000934455.1 Apostichopus parvimensis
CGCCTCCTAAGCCTATGGGTCCAATACAGCATACCTATCAAGGAACAAAGTCTGTAAGTCTTTTTTGCCGAGCGTTAGTAAATATCTGTAACTTTTGAGGGGGAAATCCCTTATTCTGCTCGCGCACCCTCAATCATAGCTGATGTTACATGTTGTTGGGGGACACTCATACTGTGATGAACCACAAGTGTTAATTTTAACTCTTCTCGACCCTCAATTGAGGATGTAGATGAGGATAGTATCTCAATCTTGAGATCTCAAGTTTCTTGTCAACTTTATACATGGATATGGACACATCTTCAGGATGGCATGTATATCCTGGTACTTCAAGCATACATGCTGACAATAATGACCTTCCTCTTCAATTCAGGGGTTTATTTTTCTAGGTGGGAGGGGGAGGGGAGGGGAGGGGGTGGTTAATTCTGTCACATACCCCAATTTTCACATTATGTCATTCTTAAAGTTAAAATGGTTGCATCTACTTTGTCATAAGCTGGTTATATATACCTGCCTCAGCTGCTGTTAATTGGGATACTTAACCTGACAAAACAATTATGGATTACTTTAAATCTCATTAAATTTACAGTAAGTACTGATGGAGTAAGTATGGCAACAAGCGTTGCGAATGAAATGGGGGGGGCACGTTAATTTTGCGGGACGCCGCACGAGAGACAGATGTATGGGTAAAAAGAGAGCCATGGAGAGCTAGCAGAGTATTGAACAAAAATATTTCTGTGTAAATGCTTAATTCACAAATAAGAGACTGACAAATGGTTGTAATGGCAGAGAACTCAATCCAACTTTGTGAATATATATAATAAATACCTTTATATTGCAATGAAACTGAGCCATGTGATAGTACAGGTAACATATATCCATCTTTGTTAATTTATTACCTGGCTCAGTAACACTGCAATAATACAATAACTCATTGTAATCCAGCCAAACAGTTTTATGTACCATCACTCAACCTAACTGAAAATCGGGGCAAATTTTAATGGTGGTCCAGTCCTCTGCAAAGTATATAGGAACAAAGTTCTGTTCCGACAACCAAAATCAGCTCTTGAGGTCGTTTGATGGGACAATTAGTTGTTTAAATCAAATTCTGATTGTATTATTACATACAGTAGTAACTAAATATTAAATTTTTTATTGACCCTCCATCACTTTGGATGTAGTGAAGTGTAACAGTCATAGTGGTGGGCCTGTAAGATCCCCCTCTCTTCCTTCCCCCCCCCCCCCCCCCCCCTTAAGGTGAGTTTTACAAGCCAATAGCCCCTTAAGGTGAGTTTTACAAGCCAATAGCTGGTGTTCTCTTCACCAAACCTAGTACACATCTCTCCTACAGTGTACAATATTGGTCATTCTTAGATGATTTTGCTACATATTTTAAGGAGAACCAAATTTGCTGTTCGGACCATTCAAAATTTAAAGACCTGGTCGTCGAGGAAAAACCAGAAAACTACCTGAAAATTTGCATTTAATTGGATCGTACTGTACACAGTCACTATCATTTGCCTGTTTCAGATTAGTTATGTAATTAATGTGTAAAAAGTAATTATTTTATTTTATTTTGATTTTAGTTATGTAATTATTAAGCATATTAGTATTATGCAGACCACTTTTTACCATTAAACCAAATGATGTAATTCTCTGCTATCATGTGATATATAAAACTTTTGGAAGTTTGTGGCTTTTTCAAAACCATCAGTGATTTGGGTAGACTGAGGGTCACAAATTTTGTTTGCAGAAATCTTCTCTTAACTCTTCCTATAATAAACATCTAGTTCATCTAATTTCAATGAAATATATATTGCAGCTAGGGATTTTGTTTGCACAGTATACATATATAGCCTACAGGTAGCCAGATCTATGAGACTCTTACATAATTTGTCTTAGCATGCAATCAAAACTATTAAATTTAATTTGTCCAGCTAAGAGACTGTAAACCAATTCACAAGACTTCCTACTGTAGGATTCTGACTGCTATCATTCCTTTATCATTTATCATACCTTCATTTTTGTATGTTACCATAGTAACCCAGTACAATGCTATGATAATTCAGGGACAGATCTAATAACTGAACAATTCATCCTAGTTCCTTGAATCCATGGACAGTTGTACTGACCTTTTCACTAAGAATAACTCTGTTTATATTATCTGGGAACCAGATCCTGTCCAAGTTAATTAGGAAGTTCGAACTACACAAATATATATTAATATCATTGCTGTGGAACCTTACAGAACACAACAAACATCAAGATAATTCTCAGCACATGTGCCCTTAATTTAAATTCTGCAAAAATGACAGATGTCCATATTCCATCAAACCAGGGAGAGAAGCTGGATATATGGGTTAATTGTTCATATCTATTTTGATAATATTCAAATTATTTATCCAGAATTCATGCTTCTTAAAATTCCATTCATACTCTTAACGTGACATTAATGTTTCCATTTAATAATAATGATAAAAGAAATTCTTATACCATCATGGACACAAATTAAAATTGTTGGACATTTTAACAATATTTCATGAATACACAACATATTTTCAAAGTAAAACAATGTCCAGTATTGAGACCAGAAACCAGTTAATATTTCATACTATTCCTATCTTCTGTTCATCCTTCAACCTTTATTTATTTTATTTATATTTTGAGAAATATGGGTCTCGTCTGCTACGTATGCGACACTTTTTCGAGAATTGAACTATAAACAAATATATATGATACAACGATTGATGACAGTCTGTAAAAGACGTATTTGAAGTCTTTATATTATAATTAACAATTAATAATCACCGGTTCAAAATATGGATTAGTTTGCATTCAATCACCACTTCCCAACCATTAAGATAACGAAAAGATTGAAAGATTTTCTAGAGGTACATCGCAAAATATACACACCCAATGGTCTACCTACATGTGCAGAAGTCCAGTACAGTCGTCTTAAAGTTTATACTTTAAGCCTTCTAAAACACAAACATATAGTTTGGTACTGATCAGACAGGTTTCTGAAGCAGACAACAGACTCACCATCAACCAATGTAATGTAACTTTAGTTTCAACCTTGTCTTAAATTACAACGATGGACTATTTTATGCGGTTTTCTCGATAACTTTTTTGGCTACAGTTGTCTTTTCAAACATATCATTTTTTGCACCACTTGCCAAAATAACGTCTACTGTATATATAGCTAATAAAAACTTACCTAGCGACGAGACACTGCCGGAATTACTCGAGAGGACGACTGCCAGAAGTATAAACGAAGCAACCTTCATCGTCATGGTGACTGTTAGTAGTGTGAGAGACAGGATCCGCTTTCTGAGCTGAGCGATACTTCAATGTGATTAAATTGCGCCGATTCCAAGAATTCAAACTATTAGTCAATCTATGGTAACTGTAGTCACCTGTAGATGCAAGAACAGAACGCAAAACAATGTTATCCCTCAAGTACAGCTCTGGCAGTATTACTGTTCCTTTCAGAGTTTTAGTCATCATTTAAGAAAGGAAAATTCATTATGAAAAGTTCCACATAGAATTACTTGAATTAAAAAAAATTAAAAATTAATTAAAATTTGAACAACAATTTTTCCCTAATATTTGTATTGATCTATACTGTGACTTGACTGCAGTAGTTGTATGCAAAATGCTCATTAAGAAAACAAATTGTGATGCAATGCTATGGGATATGCAATATTAACAAAAAAACAAAAAAAGTTGAAATCAAATGTAAGCCCTTCCCCTCTCCCCTCTCCCCTCTCCCCTCCCCTCAAAGAAAGAGAAAAGGTGAAAAAATTGCCTTAAAACCAATTACTGTAATTTGATAATAATAATAAAAGAGTTCAGCTAACCATTTTAATGATATAAAATGGGTATGCTATCAAGCCAATGAAGAGAATCGGCTGTGCAAGTAACTGTCAGAGGATAATGGCTAAGATACATAATATTACATTATTCTTTATAAGCAAGATGGAATTGACATCAGATCTGTTCGAAGGTGTAAAAACCTCTGTTGATTGTGAGTGATTGACATCAATGTATCAACTTAACGTTCTTTGTCCTGGGTGCGTTGAAGTACATTTTCTTAAAGTCTGTGTATTGAAAAAAAAGTGGCAAGTGGTTTGAAAACGAACAGCGAGAACAACACACCACAGTCAGGAAGTATGGTTAAGATTGGTCATGAATGTAGATCAAATAATGCAAAATAAGCTTCAATAACAGGAAGTTGAAGACATCAGTATTTATGATATAGTGTTTAATAACAGCAGCATTGTTATACAAGGTCATTAAAATTGCTAGGAAGGATGCAATAGTCTCAAAAATGTTTACGTCCGCTCAGAAAAAACTTTCCATCTTTGTTTCCGTCTCTGAAATCCATAACCAAAATAAAGGTATTGGAAAGTACCTAGAACTTTACATCGATTGAGCAAAGCAGGTAATTTTTTAAGAATATCCCCAAAAAAGGATATACATAACCTTTAGAATATCCCCTAAAAGAATATCCTACTTGCTGGTTTCAAGAACGAAGGGGCAAAGTTTTCTTTAAATAATTAGGAGTATTAATGAAGTAATATTTACCTTAAGTCAAGGTCTTTATATCTCTGAAGTAATTAATACCCTTTCCTTTTATTGCCATATGGATCTATAGGCAATTAATCGTGCAAGAGAATTGTAATTACAGCTCAATTAATAGCGCTTTTTGAGTTGAAAATTAACTTGGGAGACAACACACCCTGGATGTCTTCCTCTAAGGTACTGCAAACTATGAATTAGTGACTGAATGTTGAAAGCAACTACTGTATGTCAGTATGTGAAGATACTAGAAAATTTAAACATGATCAGCATCTAGCATATAGGCCGCCAGACTTGATGAGAATTAAAGACTGCACATTGTGTCTGTACACTTACAGTGAGGTTGAGTGTGTTGTACTGGATGTGTTGTACAAACTTGAGGCAATGTGGCAAAATGGTGCTATCATTTCCATTATTTTGTCAAAATTTGTGTAGTGAAACAATTAAATGTTGACAGTGTAAACAACTTTAACAGCATACCCGTGTGTCATAAAATGTAAGCCATTTATATAAAAGTCTGCCTCACCACACCCCCCCCCCTCCCCATCCCTGTGGCTATGTGAAAATGTCAGGTTAATGACATTAAACATAGACATATATCTAGAAATATATATATATATCACAAATCTTTTAGATGCAGTCACAATTAGTTCCCCAGAGGATTTCTGCTCGTTACGTGAATGTTCACAACTTTAGGGCTCCGTAACTAGGGTGATGGATGGAGATTACACATTTAGAGCAAAAAATATATGTACACAAACGTACTAGGCACACATTTTGAACCAACTGATGTATCTAGGACATCAACATATCTTTTCATAAAACTGACATTTGCAAATTGAATGTTCACAACTTTAGGGCTCAGTACTGTAACTAGGTTGATGGAGGGAAATTAGAAAATAACACACATAAGTGCAAAAAATACATATGTACACAAACTAGGCACACATTTTGAACCAACTGATGTATCTAGGACATCAACATATCTTTTCATAAAACTGACATTTGCAAATTGAATGTTCACAACTTTAGGGCTTAGTAACTAGGGTGATGGAGGGAAGTTAGAAAATTACACACATAAGTGCAAAACAATACATTTATGTACACAAACTAGGCGCACACATTTTGACTGATATATCTAGGACATCAACATATCTTTTCATAAAACTGACATTTGCAAATTGAATGTTCACAACTTTAGGGCTCAGTAACTAGGGTGATGGAGGGAAGTTAGAAAATTACACACATAAGTGCAAAAAATACATATGTACACAAACTAGGCACACATTTTGAACCAATTACTGATGAACAGTATCTAGGAATATTAACATATCTTTTCATAAAAGTGACATGACTTACAGGCGTGAATCATTAATTTGGAGAGATACTTGACACTCCTGGAGGGAACTTTGACAGTTCTTCAAGCGACACAAGGGCCATAAAGTGATAAACTGTATACCAGTGCCAATATTAATATACTGTATATTTCCAATACATTAATGTTTCCACTGCACAGGCAAAATTCTTTCTCCAGCCCCCCCCCCTTTTTTTTTTTACAGATCTGTATGCTCACAAAAATTTCATGAGCCTTATGGAGCTCTGAATAAATTTCAGGTTTATGAAAACTCTTAAAGCGATATTCTTGTGGCATAGATATTGACTAAATTTCAAAAACTTGACGTTGGAGAGGTAAATTCCGGCCCTGCTCAGATACTGTATAGTGTTATCATGACATCTTGTGAGCATGCATGCTTGATTATTGTTACATTTGTAAATTATATATTGGCAAGCACAGAGTACTCTTAATTAAAGGGACACCATATAAATGGCAAATCATTTGAAACAGTTTTGCTTTTCATGGAAGAAGTACTCCATATAAATGATAACATGCGAGAAGTGATTAATTCTCTTTATAAACTGTCTATTTGGGGTGAAAACATTCAATCAGATTTCGTGGCCACTCTGTAACTGACCATACAATCCAAAAATAACTCATTTCAAGGAATGAACACATTTAAAAACCAAAAAGATGAATAATAGGAAATAATCTCTTCATGCCTTGATGACATCAGAGGGGTGTTATATGCCATGGAATTGAACGTCTTCCCGGAATAGTGGACTGGAGGGTTTATTATGACAGTGAAGATTAACTGAAGGACTTTCGATCAAACACAAAGTATAGATTTAAGATGCAGGTATGGTAATGGGATTTTGACTCAAAATCTTCAAGAACAAATGTCTGTCTTTCCTATATTATGATCATATTTTTTAACAGCTGGAATATCACCAAAACCTTAACTCCTACCACAAGTGGCAAACTTTTGCAAGAATGAGGGCAAAGGCCCAACAGGATAACTTCTGGTGAGGGGTCTTTATCCCCCGGAATACAATCAGGACTTAACCGCCCCCCCCCCACCCCACCACAACACTGGCAGAAAGAATTATTACAAAAATAAATAAATATATTGATACTTTAATGTGTGGTACAACCTAATCAGTCGAAGGTTCTTCAACATTGTCTCAAACTATAGCCTCATTGTGCATCTCAACACCCTCAAACTTTTGAACAAGGAGGGGTCACTCCTCCCCACAGATCCCCCATCCACTGGATGACATAGTATCTACGATCTTCAACCCCGAGTACAAAATTGGTGGGCCAACTGCGCCCCTGCCTGAGTGGCACAATTATCACAGACAGACACTCACTAATTGTTAAAGTTTTATCTCACAGGATATACATGCTTATCTTATTCAGTTGGTGTTCACACACTGCATGGATTATATATATTTCTACGTTTGAAAACTGTATCAAAGTTGCGATTATCATTAATAAGCTCATACAAGATGGATGTAACTTCTCCTGGGTGGCCACAAATATTGCAACAAAGTCAGATTGCGGAAGTTAAACGTTGTCTACCTTTGACAAATTTTCTTGCTGTTATTTTGCACATGATCATCTCATTTTGAACGGCATATCTCATCGGAAGTAGTCTATGTTTCACAAAGCTCAAAACTGATGTACAAAATCTGAGTGCTAAATAATTCCCTGAAATGGGCGGAACACATAGAAAAATGTTCTTGAAAGCAAAAGAGTATACTGTACACTGGTTTGAACCCTGCATGCTAAGGTCAGAGCTCTATTCATCAAAGCATTCTTCTTATATGAATCATACAGTAGATTTATGTTCACTTTATGTAAAGATGCACAAAACTGAAGATCTATGTTGTTTGAAAACAAGTTTGGCTGCAAATAACTCACTTGTGCACCACAATATGTCAGACACATGGTTATGTACTGCATTGAATGTTAGGTATATATTTCATCCCTTTTCCTGTTGAGTTTCAACGCCTAGCTTTCAGTCATTACTACTACTTTATGGTCTCGACCCCATACAAGAACGGAATGACTATTTTACCCACATGTTTTCTCCTACTTGTTTTTTTCCCTTCCCTACCTCGAACTCCTCTCTCATCTCTTCCCTTCATCTTCTTCTCTTCACCAACACACATCTTGTCCACGATCCATTTCTAATTTACCTTTTCAACATATTACCCTTCTCTTTTACTTCTTTAAAAAGTGTTTTCACAGATTTTTTTTGGATAATATTTTGATACCTCTGCTTCTTCAAATTCAATTTTAAAATCTCAGAACAAAGCACTTAGTACTAACAAACTTTTTAATAACTAAATCTTCAATCAATCATAACCTTGATTTGGAGAAACCTTTAACTAGCTTTCACAAAGTTGACAAAACATCTGTTGAAGTTAGTTCTGCTTTAAACCTCCCCCCCCCCCCCCCCCAATGTACTTGCTAACTCTCTCCTCCCTCTCTCTGCTATTTTTTGGACAGATTCTCATCAGTATACCTCCTGCAGTCCTTTGTCTTCTTGCTGCCTATCCTCTCTCTGTCTGTATGTCTGTCTGTCTGTGGTCCTGTTTCTACCTTCTACTTCTATCTAGTTCAATTAAATTCAATTATTCAATTCCCCAAATTACCTGTCTGTCCGACATACCTGTATATATCTGTTTAAGCCTTGTTTTCTCTAGTGTTCCATTTGAAGAAGATTCTATCATGATTAAAATGTCAAACCCTCTTGACTTTTGAATAATTTATATTCTTACACATTATATGCAAGCTCCGCAATACAGTTTAAGCATGTTTTCTAGGCCAGTCATTTGTCTGAAAGGAAAGTGACTTTTGTCAGCAATTTGTAGGGACTTTCGGTTTGCACCTGTGTTTTTCTTATAAATATTTGGAGATTCAGTACAATACTAATTAAGACCTTTACATACTGCTACAGAGTAGACCAGCTACACCCTATCTTCAGATTCATCAACATTTCTTCAACTCATCAATATTCTATCTCAGCCTATCAGGTCCACAAATTTTTCCATCCATGCATGACTGCCCAATCTGCTGTTATTATCTACACTGTTTGGGACAATATGTTGTGCGTATTGTACTTTTATGCCACGCTTCAAAGCATTTGAAGTCGCAGCACGGGCAGTATGAATATCGTTTCTAATTATGCAGATAAAATTACGAAACTGTGCATACTGTGGAAATGAGTGCTTTGAAGCATGACACAGGACTACAGAATAGAGTATACTGTAGTACTTAAATTAAACTGTCCCAAATGGCTTGCTATTAGCGTAAGGTGACCAGACCCTGCCCCCCCCCCAATTTTTCGGGACCGGTCCCGATTTTCAGGAACCGTCCCCGATTTTCGGGGATCGTCCCCGATTCCAATGTTTGGTCCTGATTATTAATATTAATAATTATCCACGATAAACAAACTTGTGTTCCGCGAAAATGTCCCAGATTTAAGAAGAAGTCCCTGAAATATTGAAATACAGCAGTTTATTAACAAAAGGTTTAGAAATGTTGCAAAATCTACCATCCTGCCCATTATACTTTAATTACACATCATTAAATACACCATAGATGTACACAAATACCTCACACAGACAAGATCACAGAGATGGGAACAAGAACTACTATGATGTAGGGTATACTGTAGGCCTATCCTAATATCTGCACAGAGTATATGTCCAAGCGTGACAGTGTTTCCTACGATATAGAGGACTTAGTTTTACGAACTGTGCTGACCTACTGTATAGGCCTGCTCTTGATTATGTCATGTCTGTGCTCTACCAGACTAGTAAATGTGTCTCAAAGGGGCATACCCCCTCCCCCATAGATCCCTTCCCCATGCCACATATTCCACCTTCAACATTTCATCCCAGTTTCCTAATTATTAATGACAATTAATATAATCTGCAACTTTAGTAAAAACTATAAAACCTACATGTGTTGATATCTGGTTTTAAGGCAAACTAATAGACTTTCTCATCATAACTATGAAATCTATTGTAACACGAATGGCAAGCTAAATGTAAAATAACATGGATAAAGCAGGTTTCACAGCCGACAAAGCCGGATTTATCAAATGAAAACTTGGATTTATCGGTTGATAAACCAGAATTTCACCTGAAAAACCTGGATTATCAACTGATATCAGGATAAACTAGCTTTATCAGTCGAAAATCCAGGTTTAAATACCGATAATCTAGGTATCAAATTATAAACCTGGTTTATTATAATTTTATAATCCAGCATTATCTGTGGATATACACACTGGATTTATTTGAGAATTGAGCATTAACAAAGACTAAGTTGTTTCAAGAGTTATCTAAAAGTTTGCTCCTAAACGTGGCACAAAGAATGTCAAATCTTATCAATATCATTTACATTTCTACTTTACAGTACCGGTAAAACTTCAATGTACAAATAAATTTCATTTGCAGAATTTACAGGCTGACCGACCAAACTACTACTCGTTACACTGTCGACAGAATGTAACTGTATTAGGTAGGATGAAACCTTATAATAGCACAGTGTGCTGTCCTAATCTCAAATTATTCAATATTAATATCAAATCTTGACATTTAATAAGGTTGTCTTTGACTATAAATCTAAAAATAATCTAGAACAGATTTCTTTTTCCCAGGGGGTAGTGGAACCTGTCTGTTCATATTTATCGTAGTACTCCGTCATCAAACAAATTGTCCGTATGATTCTTCATGGATGATGGAGCTAAAACTAGGAGTAATATTTTTCTTAATTAATTTGACACATTTTTCATTATTGGCAATTAAAGCTATAACGATTTAATTTCTAATCCCTGCCCCCTCCCCAAAAACAAAAGATTACCTGCGCTCAAAAAATTGGTTGAGGGGGGTGGAAAGGGAAGGGATGGGGGAACGGGTTGGAAGAAAAACAAATATTTCATATTAATGATCACTGACCTTACTTCAATAATTGAGAATACTGAATACAGCATATATTAAATTATATATCCAACCACCAAACTCACAATTGTTGAATTTCAGTATAGATCAATAGGAGAAACAGTGGCGTAGCTAGGGGGGGTCAAGGGAGGGCACGTGCCCCGGGTGCCGGTTGCCGGGTTTAGGGGGCGCTGAAATGGGAGAATGAGAGTAAATAAAATAAGCTCTTTTTAGAAAAACATGACAAAATTGATGTATGTCGTCAGGCATGAATATTTTCCAGTTACTTATAAGAATCTGAACTGAATGTAGTTGTATTTATTAGCAAATTTATAGATTGTGATTTCTTTTCAGTCCATTTCGACCGTTTTCTCTTTTTTTTTTATTGTGTTCTGTATTCTGAAATGACTACATGTCACGGAAATTTCGGGTATTTCAGTATACAGTTCCAAGGCAGTAGATTTCGAAAGGTGGAAATATCATAGGCGTAGGAGCACAATTTGATTTAGGGGGGGGCTGTAACGACTTGCCCGAAATATATAACCAAATTTTCCTTCCAGTGCATACTGTGGAAATGAGTGCTTTGAAGCATGACACAGGACTACAGAATAGAGTATATTGTAGTACTTAACTTAAACTGTCCCAAATGGCTTGCTATTAGCGTAAGGTGACCAGACCCTGCCCCCCCCCCATTTTTCGGGACCGGTCCCGATTTTCAGGAACCGTCCCCGAATTTCGGGGACCGTCCCCGATTCCAATGTTTGGTCCTGATTATTAATATTAATAATTATCCACGATAAACAAACTTGTGTTCCGCGAAAATGTCCCAGATTTAAGAAGAAGTCCCTGAAATATTGAAATACAGCAGTTTATTAACAAAAGGTTTAGAAATGTTGCAAAATCTACCATCCTGCCCATTATACTTTAATTACACATCATTAAATACACCATAGATGTACACAAATACCTCACACAGACAAGATCACAGAGATGGGAACAAGAACTACTATGATGTAGGGTATACTGTAGGCCTATCCTAATATCTGCACAGAGTATATATGTCCAAGCGTGACAGTGTTTCCTACGATATAGAGGACTTAGTTTTACGAACTGTGCTGACCTACTGTATAGGCCTGCTCTTGATTATGTCATGTCTGTGCTCTACCAGACTAGTAAATGTGTCTCAAAGGGGCATACCCCCTCCCCCATAGATCCCTTCCCCATGCCACATATTCCACCTTCAACATTTCATCCCAGTTTCCTAATTATTAATGACAATTAATATAATCTGCAACTTTAGTAAAAACTATAAAACCTACATGTGTTGATATCTGGTTTTAAGGCAAACTAATAGACTTTCTCATCATAACTATGAAATCTATTGTAACACGAATGGCAAGCTAAATGTAAAATAACATGGATAAAGCAGGTTTCACAGCCGACAAAGCCGGATTTATCAAATGAAAACTTGGATTTATCGGTTGATAAACCAGAATTTCACCTGAAAAACCTGGATTATCAACTGATATCAGGATAAACTAGCTTTATCAGTCGAAAATCCAGGTTTAAATACCGATAATCTAGGTATCAAATTATAAACCTGGTTTATTATAATTTTATAATCCAGCATTATCTGTGGATATACACACTGGATTTATTTGAGAATTGAGCATTAACAAAGACTAAGTTGTTTCAAGAGTTATCTAAAAGTTTGCTCCTAAACGTGGCACAAAGAATGTCAAATCTTATCAATATCATTTACATTTCTACTTTACAGTACCGGTAAAACTTCAATGTACAAATAAATTTCATTTGCAGAATTTACAGGCTGACCGACCAAACTACTACTCGTTACACTGTCGACAGAATGTAACTGTATTAGGTAGGATGAAACCTTATAATAGCACAGTGTGCTGTCCTAATCTCAAATTATTCAATATTAATATCAAATCTTGACATTTAATAAGGTTGTCTTTGACTATAAATCTAAAAATAATCTAGAACAGATTTCTTTTTCCCAGGGGGTAGTGGAACCTGTCTGTTCATATTTATCGTAGTACTCCGTCATCAAACAAATTGTCCGTATGATTCTTCATGGATGATGGAGCTAAAACTAGGAGTAATATTTTTCTTAATTAATTTGACACATTTTTCATTATTGGCAATTAAAGCTATAACGATTTAATTTCTAATCCCTGCCCCCCCTCCCCAAAAACAAAAGATTACCTGCGCTCAAAAAATTGGTTGAGGGGGGTGGAAAGGGAAGGGATGGGGGAACGGGTTGGAAGAAAAACAAATATTTCATATTAATGATCACTGACCTTACTTCAATAATTGAGAATACTGAATACAGCATATATTAAATTATATATCCAACCACCAAACTCACAATTGTTGAATTTCAGTATAGATCAAAAGGATATTAGAAACAGTGGCGTAGCTAGGGGGGGTCAAGGGAGGGCACGTGCCCCGGGTGCCGGTTGCCGGGTTTAGGGGGCGCTGAAATGGGAGAATGAGAGTAAATAAAATAAGCTCTTTTTAGAAAAACATGACAAAATTGATGTATGTCGTCAGGCATGAATATTTTCCAGTTACTTATAAGAATCTGAACTGAATGTAGTTGTATTTATTAGCAAATTTATAGATTGTGATTTCTTTTCAGTCCATTTCGACCGTTTTCTCTTTTTTTTTTATTGTGTTCTGTATTCTGAAATGACTACATGTCACGGAAATTTCGGGTATTTCAGTATACAGTTCCAAGGCAGTAGATTTCGAAAGGTGGAAATATCATAGGCGTAGGAGCACAATTTGATTTAGGGGGGGGCTGTAACGACTTGCCCGAAATATATAACCAAATTTTCCTTCCAGTAGTGGGGAGGGGGCGCAATTTTCTACTCTTGCACCCGGGCGCCAAAACCTCTAGCTACGCCACTGTTCAGAAATAAATTTTTTTTGTAATTTTTGAAAAAATTTTTCTTCTACTAAAAATTATTAAAATGCCATCAGAACGACTCGTCAGGTTTCATTTCGAAAGGTAAAATAAGAATTACGTAAATCAAGTCTTTCTCTAGCTTTCAAATTTATCTGGCTAACATGAACTAATCTTATCATGTTACTCTCTCTTCGTATATAAACAGCTAGGTACCTAGATAAACTGTAATATTTATTATCTCAACAAGGTAACAAGCTACAGAGCTCAGGGAATAAAATTAGGCTCAACAGCTACAAAAGACCACTTTCAAGGATTTTTCTCAATCTTTTCAATGTGCTACCTATATTCATTCTGCAAGAAATTTTCACATTGTACAGATGAAATTCACTAAATAGGAAAGTTCTAAAGCATTAATTTAACATTTTAAATTGAAGGAATTTTCAAGTGAAATTCTAAGAAATTGACTTACAGTACAAATTGAGAATAATTTTTGTAAAGGCTAACTGTAAGTTTATTCAATTATTTAATTTTCAATTGTGCACCAATTTCCTTTGATATCAGGCGCGTAGCCAAGGGGGGGGAAGGGGGCAGCCCCCCCCTTGAGCATATTTTTTTTTTTAATGTTTTTATGATATCGCTAGTATTTTCAAAAGAGAAAATGCTAAGATGCAACTTACAAGGCCTGGGAAGTGCCATTTCCAGCAATCTGGGAGGCATTTTCAGCCAAAATTTTCTTGTACGCTTCGCGCCAACCATGGTGGCGCTCCGCTTAGATAGTTGCAATGCCTAATCTACAGTTTCGCCCCTCCCTTGGCAAATTCCTGGCTACGCGCCTGACATATATTATCATTACACTGAAGGTATTTGTGACATTTTCATGACAAATATCTTCTAATGTTTTAGGAATTGGGGTGAAGTAAGATCTCAACATATTTCCTGCCTGTGAGTGACTGAATGAATTAAACTAGGCCCTCGTGCCAATCACATATTACTCTGAATTTACAACTGCACTCAAAGCCAAAGCAAGAATATGCTTACAAAAGTTAAGCTCCAAGTGTAATGAATAGAAAGATGACCCAGCTATACAAACTGCTAGCTCTGGATCTATATACGATTGTCTTGACATACTCAATGTTTTAATTCATATGCACTTTCATCTACACCCTGCAACCACTGTGTGGCCAGTCTCCTTCCTCCCTCCCCCCCCCCACCTTCCCCAGTCCTATCCCTTCCCACACATACCACACACAAACGTAGCCTATTGTTTGAGAGCCATCAAAACAAATTGTTTTCAGTGACACCATAATTCCAATATTCATTTTAAACATTTCGTTGTTGCAATGCGGCATAAATTGCAAACATTACAAGTCCTATATGACATAGGACTACCGAAAGACATAATACTGTACATACTTGACGCATTACAACGCACGGGAAGTTTTTCTTCCAATGGCAACTTCTGTAGAACTTTTCTCCGACCAACTTCAACCTGGTCTAAGTTACAGTGTCACTGCAGAACTGTAGCGAAACGCAAAACTTACCGCAATTTTCTTCGATTGTCCTCAGACTGATGTTCCCATTCTTTCATCAGATGATTCTTTACTTGAAACAGTTTCCTTTGTCATTTAACAATACGTGATTTCAATGTTTTCGGAACCAAAGTTGCTATATCTAGAACTTCGGATCATTGATTTCCTACTTAATACTAATACTAATACTATCGGATTATGGTACACAGCTGTATCACAATACTTCGATAACCTTCGTGTGTATTACCGGTGAAGTGGTGAGTGGTGCAAGCAAATAATGAATATTCATGATATCATAAATATGCATATCGGTATGGTGATCTTGTAGAGACAGAAACTATTTATTGAAAGCAGTGTTCCATTTTCCTATGATAACACTGCAGAACTGTTGATGAAACCCCGTTGATTATCTTTTTCTTAAATCAGTCCGTGTGAGAGGTGTCGGGGATTGAAATAGCTACAAATGGCATTCAATGTGCAATTAATACTTTTTTTTCCAGGAATTACATTTCGAAATCGATACGGCGTAATGAAAATCTTGGGTTGTTAAGCATTTGCATTAGCAAAATGTTGTGCAAAATAGACAGATGGCAGAGTTTGGATTGAGTTACGTTAGGTTAAAAGAAAAGAAAAGAGCCATGGGAACTAAAGTTAATATACATTATAGTACAAAGTAATGCAAAAAGGATTGTCATATATTTTGTCAAGTATACATGATCGTAAAAATGCCATGTATAGGCCTATATGTTAACGAGAATTCAATATAATTTCATTATTCGTCAATCCGCTATTTTTCAAGCAGGTATAAGTTGTTTTTGCATTTCCCTGAGAAAATACAATAAAACCTCAACTATGCAAATTTTAAGTGTATTTGGTATGTACTAGTAAAACGACTTGTGTCCCCCATCTCCCCCCCCCCCGCCCCCCCCCCCAACCTCAGTGTATGTAGGTTATCTTTCAGTTTCATCCATTCAGCAATCTTGATTCGTATAATGTTCCGTCGGAAAGGTCAAACCTTGACGAACAAAGAAAACCAAATGCCAATATATACTTTACCCAGTGGCGGAGCTATAGGGATATTGGTCAGGAGGGGCGAGAATGGTCTGTAGGGGCGCTTTCGACACTATCTAAGCGGAGCGCCACCACAGGTTGGCGCGGACGTACGAAAAATTTTTGAGTAAAGATACTCCCTAGATTACGGGCCTTGCTAATTTGCAGATAAACGAAGAATAAATAGGTGTCCTCGCCAAATTACAGCAACAAAATGTGACAAATGTCAAAAGGTAGATGAGAGAGCAATAAAAAAGTCAATAACCGCGAATAAGTAAAAAGTGGTAAAACGCTGAAAAGGGCGCCAGCAGTCCATTTGAGTCCGTCAGGGGGGGGGGCATCCGTCCCCCTGACTGTATGGACGCTCCGCCACTGACTTTACCCCTCACCATCCCCTCCCCTTCCCTCCTCCCATTTTCCCTGGACTTTGGATACACTCGTTGCAGGTGATTACCTTACGGAAGAGGTCATTTCCCCCTCCAAAATCGCTACTACGGCAGCCGCTAAACACCGCCGTCATTTTAAAGAGAAGATATTCGGTCAGCCCTTAATATATTGTTGGCAAAATCACGCTTCACTGTAAAGAAAAACCGCAACTACGTCATTTTAGTACGTCATATTGAGAATTCATATTAATGACCTGTTTAGTCGTAACCGTTGCTTCAAATTGATATCTAGCGCCATTCCTATTTGTTTAGACTATATATACTGACTATGACTATAGACTATGCTGATCTCATAGAAGACTCCCACATATATTCTAAATGGAAACATGCAGTACCAAAAGAAGTCGTTTGTTTGTTTAATGGTTTATGACATTTGTTTTCCATCTCTCTAAAATTACCCTTTAGGACTGGACTACCATAGATACCGAAGACATCATCTTATTCATAGTCGATTAGGACTGGTCGAGATAGCTGTCATATATGTGTGCTTAAACATGTAACATATAAATATGGACTTCATGAACACCAAAAAAAAACATCAAAATATTATTAGTTAAAACTTTGGTGGGGGGAGGGGTAGCGGGAAATATCAACAGGTATATCAACATGTATATCAACAGGTAGCATACACCCTTTAAAAGCCACATTGACTTACACACTAAATCGCAAAAGTATAATGTGGTCTCTATAAGTCTCAGCATAGAAGTTCTCACTAGCTTAACGCTACACCCATCACTGGATAGCTGAAAAGTTGGCCTTTCATGCCACTATTAATTTTCCATATCAAAAAAGAAGTTCTCCTACTGCATTTTGGCACTTATACTGAAGGAGAACATCCGTGCGGATTAATATAGACTGTACTATAGTATGTCACCAACGTTGTACGGAAGTTCTCCTCCCATACTGGTTCAAGAAATGAAATACCGCCACCACTCAAACAGTGCGGTGAACCCAATTTCTATGGGCGAACCATATACATGATCGGACACTATACTGCTTGTCCTTGTCAGACTTGAAATACACAGTCAAAGCGGTAAAACTCGTATGTTTGTATTTCGGTCTATATTTAACTTCCGATATGTTGATCTGTTCGTTTTGTGTGATAGACTAGGAAGTTCAGCCACTTCAACTGTTGAATCAATATTTTATCTCAAAACTTTAATAGGGAAATTTTTTTTATATATCCAAACATTACTCTTTACGGTGAACATCATGAACACTAAGGTATAGAAAGATTCTATGTTCAAAACTTGTGTAAGATCGTGTGATCATGGGTACACAGTAGAAATGAACCTTCACCATGATCATGCGTAGAAGCCTACGTATTCCCTTTTGGAAGGGAGTAGTGGTACTCACTTAATTTAATCTTGGGTCGTCAATAGCCCAGATTTACCTATATCTTTACTATCTGGAGTCCGTGAGGAGATGTCACCCTTCTTGGAGGCAGGATGCCTCAGGTTTTGGATGGTTCGGCTTCTGGCTCGAAGCCACTGGTATCCAAGATGGCGGACCTACTACAGTATATAGCGAGCTGGCTGGGGAGAGATGAAGTCTCGATGTCCGTGAGCTTCTTTTACCGCGAGCGTAGAGTCTTCTACTTCTTCTTTATCGCGAGCGAGTTGACTTCAGTTTAGTAAGAGATTAAGTATAAATATTAACTGCCGTACGTACCCTTATTGTTAATTAATAGAATCAGTTTTTAAGTGTTGCCCCTCTGGCTAGGTTGTACTTTACCGTACCGAGTACATGATAGGTTGTGTTTTGGACCTTGGTCCTATGGGTTTATAGCGTGTGTTGTGTATCGTGAAACACGTGTATAGTATTGCGTACCTTTATACTGTAGTGTTACAGTACTGGTTAGGTTGGATTTCAGTTTACAGTTGTATTGAAAGATTAATTATTGAACCTGTATTTTAGTATTGTACAGCTCGTGGTGTAAAGAGCGTATTCGTATTTTGTATTCTGAACATAATTGTTACTGTTGTTGCTATAGAGTTGTCTCAGAGCTTGTACTTTTAATCTTAGCCATTCTGGACAGCTATAGAGTGACAAGTCTCTTGAGAGTTTGTGGGTTCAGGAGGTGGAAATTCCTGCTGTCTAGGAACAGTTTAGGTGAAAAGGCCTATAATGGGTAGCAGTTGGCATAGGTTGCCCTACCATTACGAAGGTGCTAAAATTCCTCGCCTGTTGGCAAACGTATTGTATTATTTATGCAGATTATTTCATTATGTTCATTTTACATTGTTTTATACACTTTATACATTATTGTGTTGAGTATAGGTTTTCCCCGAGTTAGGATAGTTTTGTTTAGGTTAAAGAGTTTATTAAGCCATTTAAGTTCATTAAGCCATTTGTTCATTTGTATATTTTCATCACATTTTGTAGAGTTTGTATAATAAAAGTCAGCCGTTGTTTCAACGCAAGAACACTCTTGCATCCTCATTTATCACTTATGAGTTCGAAGCGTAGGACCCTAAATCCGGTAATTTCCCCCGCCATCCGCGGTTCGCTTCATCAAAAAAGAAGTTCTCCTACTGCATTTTGGCACTTATACTGAAGGAGAACATCCGTGCGGATTAATATAGACTGTACTATACGTATAGTAGTATGTCACCAACGTTGTACGGAAGTTCTCCTCCCATACTGGTTTAAGAAATGAAATACCGCCACCACTCAAACAGTGCGGCGAACTCAATTTCTATGGGCGAACCATGATTGGACACTATACTGCTTGTCCTTGTCAAACTTGAAATACACAGTCAAAGCGGAAAAACTCGTATGTTTGCATTTTGGTCTATATTTAACTTCCGATATGTTGATCTGTTCGTTTTGTGTGATAGACTAGAAGTTCAGCCACTTCAACTGTTGAATCAATATTTTATCTCGAAACTTGAATAGGAATATTTTCTTTAAAATATCCAAACATTACACTATACGGTGAACATGATGAACACTAAGGTATCGAAAGATTCTATGTTCAAAACTTGTGTAAGATCGTGTGATCATATGTACACAGTAGAAATGAACCTTCACCATGATCATGCGTAGAAGCCCATGTACTCCCATTTGGAAGGGAGTAGTGGTACTCACTTAATTGACATGATAACATCGTTATGGTCATAAGGGACTGGGGCTGAGAGTGGATCAAACTTTTTTTGGGTTCTCAACTTTCATGCCCAGGCTCTTTATTTATCTTGGGTGACAATTCTTAAAGAGGTAATTACCTATTTTGTAGAGAAATGACATATCAAGAAGTAAGTTCCTGCGGAAAATATTCTGTAACTTTACTCCATTGTGTAAGAAATGAAACAGCGCCATCAATAGAACAGCTCATCGAAGCATGGCGTCAAACCCTATATTGCCTTGTCATTTTTTGAAACACAATGAACCTGTTATATAAGGTCATATAACACCAATGTTTGCATTTAAGTCAGTATATTTTTTCTTCTGTTATGTTGATCTGTATAGTGGTTCATGTCATGGACTAGATATTATGTCAGCCACTTATGATTATTGAATATTTGATGGTAATGGCTCATTTTTTTAAATATGAAGCAGTCAATGTGCGTTTGACCGGTAACGTTAATTAACCATACCAATTAAGTTAAACTCAAACTAAGATGATAATAGTTCCAAAATAAAAAGAGATCGCTGCCCGTTCACCGATGATGGAAGTTAATGAGTTCATGTTTTCATACATTTCGTCGCCCATACACTATCCAGTCTTGTCAATATTAGTATTAACCATGGTTAAAACGAAAATTGGAAATTGCTTCAGGCTTTATATAATATAGCTCGGACTTTTGGCTAAGATCATGTATAGTATCTGTTCCCCTTCGGGGGGAATGGTGATGCACACCCGACGATGATCACACAGTCACAGTCCCGATGCAAGGGTACTGGGGTTGAGAGCGGATCAGTCGTTTGGTAGTTTGGTTTTCGTGCCCAGGTTCTTTCCTGGGCGACTTTTCCTTTAAAAAAAGCCTTTATATAATATAGATTGCATATAGTCAAGTTAATAACAAACATTTTTTTCACATATTTTAGTATCGAATATTATATAGCAAAATGTATAGGGCAAGAAAAGAAACTCGAAAAAGCTGGTTTAAGAAATATACTGAAACGTTGAGTGTGTGTAAAATCTTCCCCGTCCCACACTTTTTGTGTGCCTGGGATGCAATGGGAGATGTTCCCTTTACATGGTTGTTTACATGATTTGGACTGCTGTAACTGCTTTGAAATTAATCTGTAAACTATAAAACAAAATTTAAAAAAAAAAGTTCTCCACTTTCGACATCTTTGTTGTTCTATGTTGTTCAAAAGAAGAAAGAGAAAACTTTGTGAAGACGTTCAATCCCTAATTGTCTTTGTCTTCTTTTTTGGTCTAGCTGTTACATAACCCTTTGTCAGTGTTTTCCATCGGCTCGCTCGTAACATATACAGGAGCCAACAAAGTTCATGTAGAGGTCATTGACTGAAGGCATCAGCCTAATATAGAAGGTATTGTTTAGCCTTTTTTATTCTTAGACTTCAGTTTCAGGTTCACTAGATTTCTATAGCAGTGATTTTTTATTGTCAATAAATTTTAACTGGTCAGTAATTTGCTCATCACGATAACCCCTTGTCCTGATCTATTTTCATGACAGCTGGCAATTTTCACATGAAAAGCATATCAGAGTCGATCTTAAAGTAATATCTTAGTGAGTTCTGTAAGTTGGTGATACCGCCTCATATACTACCATTAAACATCCATTTTGTTTTTCAATAGGAAGAGTCGTATGTTCTCTATCACCGTTTGAGCGTCCCGCACGCTTAGGTACAACGATTTTCCGCGAAATTCATCAGGGGAGTGGCTAAGAAAACATGCACGCCTAATGCGCAATACATACAACAGTAGGCTAAATGCAATGAAGCGTTCAAGCGGCCACGTGTACAAATGGCTGTGCAAACGCAGAGTCACTGTACACGGCGTCTCCTAAATGGCAATTGCATTATCATCACATAGGGGTGGTAGGAACAATTAGTCTAAATGTACCATGTTAGATGCTATAAGTCATTCTGGAAACATACGCCAGAAAATAAGATAATTTGCTAATAAAATAAGATAAACAACCAAATGATAATATTGAAGTTCGAATGTAATTCACCACTTTATATATGTACTATATACACGTAATTGTAGAATCTGTTTACAACTAACAGCGCGTATCGCGAACGCATGCATATATATACACGCGTTGACTGCACACATACAGTTGAATAGACATGCGCGCCTATTATGTAAACCCTCGGTTCGAAATTCGTGTGTCTTATGCATATTGAATGAAACGGGCTAGTCTAAGCTATGTTTGTTTCATTGGCTGTATTCGGAAATCAAGTAAAATTGTTATATGATTCGTTAGTTTACACTTTGATAAGTCGAAGCTTGTTTGTCAAGACACTGCAGCTGTTCAAATCTGTATCAATGTCGTTTTCAACAAAAAACCTGCCGTAGAAAATCATCCCGGTCCCTGTGTAGGCTATATACGACTTTCACTAACTTGTTCATCCATACGAAGACAGTCGTAGAAACATAAAAACGAATTGGTAGTTTCATGACAGGAGCTTCGCTCCCAAATGATGTGAAAGATCTCGATGTATAATGGTTATACGGTGGTTACACCTATGTAATATACCTGTCTCTTGGCGTATTCGTGAAATTGTGTCCTCTTTTAATTATTAATTAAGGCCATATTCGATTTGAAAAAAAAATGATCATAACTTGATAAAGACCTGACATCCAAATGTTTTCCAAGATGTGATCCAATGAATAAACATAATTACTGAGAGAGAAAAAAACTGTGAGTCAACTACTTCGTCTACTGCCAAAAGCTTGTGTATGTATATATGTCAAAGTCATGTAGGGCATGTCGTATCGATACAAGCATGGATCTTCTCCAGAGGCTTACGCCAAAGTAAGCATGAGAAGAAGATCCTGCTAGGATCGAAATCATCTTAACTTTTACAAATGAACATGATTATTATAAGCTTGAAATGAGATGATCCCGGTAAGATTAAGAAAGCAACAACGTGACTTCTACGTTAAAAAATTATCTACTCTTAAGGCATTGAAGACTCGCCCCAAACAGCGTGCCGCCATCTTTAAACAGTTAACTTTCCGTTGCTTGCAAGTGAAGTTTTGCTCTTGTCGCTACAATATGCAGACAGTAATGAAACGTGATACCTCGTTATCTTTAGCTGGGCCTGAGATGTCCATCGCTGTATCGTGTGTTCAGTGTGCTGTGGGTATTGACCGCAGCTGTATGTACTGACTCTACACTATAGTGTATAATTACCGACGGTAGCAAGCTGTGTGTGTATTTTCTGGGATCGATGGTGGTGTCTAACACTTCTGTTACACCTTATTCGAAACTAGGTCAGATCACCGGCATCAGACGTTTCTTTTTGCGCGAGTCTTCACACCCTTTAAAGGTGATACGTTGGTTATCATATGACGTCATAATCTCTCGATGGTATATACACACACACTGTTGCAGTTATGAGGGGCGATTTCAGTCTTCACTAGACACAGTTTATGAAAATGGAACGTCCACTCACGGGCTAATTCCGCACTTGTGCTATGCATGGTTATAGATAGTTTGTTTTTTGGGAGGATTTTTTTATGAAGATTTATTCCCGCGCGGATAAACTCTGTAGGCTACACAGCAAATATAAACACACATAATTGTATTTGTGCATTTGACTATAACGTGGTTTCGTATACTGAAACGATATACGCAACAGTCAACACTTAGTGTCCCTAAGGAAGTTGATAATGTATATACGTTGTACTTGAACCCATGTTATATTCATTACACAATGTATACCAGTAACATCCATATCTAATTTAACAACCTGTATATAGTATATATGCGGGTTGTACCACGTTTTTGGCTTTCATCATTTGTCAAGGAAAGAACAGAAAATATAACAATTTGGACTGTTTTTACTGTGCTTACGTATTCTGACTGGATGGTAAGTAACAACTTTTTTTTCTAAAACTGAGGCCAAAGTAATCTCCTTTTGTTTCTGACGCTGGTGGCGGTTCGGTTGGACTTGCGGGTGCAGGGGTGTGAAGGGGGGGG
>KN884122.1:123626-134871 GCA_000934455.1 Apostichopus parvimensis
CGTATTGAAAAGTGTACGTGTTGCTCCCCTGGCTCGGATGCATTTACAGCTTATAACGTGTGTGTCATGTATACTATAGGCATATAAAAATAATGTTATAGTAAGCATTGCTTGACATGTGTCATGAGTTATTGTCAATCTCTGAAATGGCTTCGTTTGAGGAAACACTCGACGGCTTTTATGGTAAATTTACGAGAACCACTGCTGGTGCAACAAAGATTGTCTAAACCTTCCGTAAAAATTAATGAGTGTGAGTGACGCCTTTGGCATTAGGTTCGCTTTGATCAGGGATATATGTCATGAGGTTAATTGTTTTATCATACATAGCCTATATGTATACAACGTTAACGTATACGGTACATAAAGGCCTTATGCCCTATCATTTGGAATCCCATAACTAATGGTTCAATGCTGAAAACCAGTAGAGGGGGACACGCATGCGCTTCAACAATATATATATACAGTCATCAAAGAAACGAAATCTGACTCCTTACAAGTTTTCACACTCCGAGCTTCAAGGGGTCAACAAGTTATCTCAAATGATCTCTTTGGAATATCTATTTGCATGTAATTTTGTTACAACATTTTGTGGTAATAAAATTATCGAGGAAAGCCAATAATAAGCATAGGCCTATTGCATTTATGTTTTGCTCCTTTGTCATGCAATTAACCATTAAATTAGGCCAAAGATAAATATATGACGGTATCTAAATTTTGTTCGTGTATGTATGTAGACTTTGACTATCATCATATAGTTATATGTAAATGTTCAATTATTTGCGGGAAATCAATAAATAAATGAATATAATGTAAAATGAAAGTTTCCATTAGTGGGACAATAGCTGGAAAAGGATGATGCTGAAAGCGAATCGGAAATTTGAAATTATTTTCCTCCACAATAGCACAAATTAAATGATTGAGCAAATTCCACGATATATAGTTGTTCAAAGGGTGACCATAGGGCAAAGCTTATTGTTGACATGATGTAGTGCACTTTTAGTCATTGGGGGGGGGGGGGTCATGTTACGACTGTCAGTATACGCTGAAAACGAATCGGAAATTAAAAAAAAAATGTCCTGCACAATAGCATATGTTGATATGATGTAGTGCACTTTTAGTCATTTTTGCCAGGGGGGTCATATGTTACGGCTGTCAGTATGTTCACTTTTAAAACCAACTCGAAGATAACGTCGGCTCCTTTGCCCAGGAGTACATGTTAATTAAAGAATGACTGAAGACACAATTTTAATTTAGATATCTTGTAGATAGTAAATATCACTTTTATCAGTCCATGGTTGTAAGTTCAAAAGCATTTGAGTTTTTGCCGAGATGTGTTAGTTTTCGTGAACGCCTCCCCTGAATAACGTTCGTGACTTTTAAGAAGATATTTCTGATCACTTATTAGAAACATGAACGGTGCAATCATGAATTGAAGGTCAGATCCAACCTCCCTGTAAGCACCTACTCCTGAGTAATTACTTGCTACAAACGACATGTATCCACTTCCGTATGTAATATATATAAATATTCATAATGGTACGCACATCCCCTTACGTTAAACAGTCTTTTTCTAAGAAAGCCTACCACTTTATCACATATCGATGTGTCATGCATGCAGCGCGGTCAAAGATATTCCACTCGATTTTCGTCAGGTCTGATCAGCTGAGATCGCAAAATCATCGACATGTACATAAATCAAAACAATAATCAGAAAGTGTCGTCTGCCATTCAGTTATCAATCCGTTGTCGTATCACAAAAACCTCACTTGAAATGTTATTGAAAGAGCGAAAGAAGACCAAAATGTGTGGATTGACAGATATACTTGCAAAACAACGTAATTCACGTAAAGTTTTGTATTGTTTTGAGACAATAATTTAGACATGGCCTAGTCTATGTTGTAGTTGTACCCTATTGTAGTGAAAACGTGCAGTATTGCGTGTACGTAGACTAATGTAAAATATATATTGTAGACCATAGTATAGGCGTAACTTAGTATCAAAAAAGTTATGTAGGGCCGCAAGCAACAGCAGCAGTTTCAATAACGCGAATCGAAAATAAGCAATGAGAGACTGAATGACACCTGGAAAAGTTCTGTGGTTGACAGGAAGTTGATGGTTCCCCCCCCCCCAATATTTGTGACTATTTGTGTCATTACCAATGGCATTACCAGTAAAAGAATTCTTAAAGGCATTGAAGACTCTCCCCAAACTCCGTGCGGCCATCTGAAAAAGTTAACTTTCTGTTGCTTGCAAGTGACGTTTTGTTCATGTCACTACAAAATGCAGACAGTAATGAAATGTGATACCTTAATTGTTATCTTTAGCTGGACCCGAGATGTCCATCGTTGTATTGTTTGTATACTGTGCTGTCGGTATTGACTGCAGCTGTATGTACTGACTGTAGGTCAAATTACCGGCATTAGACGTTTCTTTTTGTGGGAGTCTTCACACCCTTTAAGAAGGTTTTCTGACAGGGTTACCATATTTCTTTGGTTGAAAAGTGGGACACCATGCCCTGTGGGAGGATCGAAGGGGGAGGGGGGGGGGTAACAAGTTTCAGGCCTGCTAACTTACTTGAGCCATATGATATAAATGATGTTATACCTAATGTTACTAGAGTTGCAAGGCTATGTTGGGATATAGCTACTATACATTAATGTTGGTACTTGTATTAATCAAGTCATTCTTTGTCAATTCAAGAAAAAAGATTCTTTCTTCTCAAGTTAAAGGGTGTGAAGACTCGTGCAAAACGAAACGTCTAATGCCGGTAATCTGACCTAGTTTCGAATGAGGTGTAACAGAAGTGTTAGACACCACCATCAATCCCAGAAAATACGCACACAGCTTGCTACCTTCGGTAATTAGACACTAGTGTACAGTCAGTACATACAGCTGCAGTCAATACCCACAGCACAGTGTATAAACGATACAGCGATGGACATCTCAGGTCTAGATAAAAGATGACAAAGTATCACGTTTAAATACTGTCTGCATTTTGTAGCGACATGAACAAAACGTCACTTGCAATCAACAGAAAGTTAACTTTTTCAGATGGCCGCACGCGGTTTGGGGCGAGTCTTCAATGCCTTTAAGTCACAACACATTTGATTTTATTGCAAGTCAAGTCATGAGTCATTTGTCTGTAAGATATGTCAAGTAACTTGTCAAAGATAACAGCAAACTAGAATAGATGTACAGTAGGCCTAACAAAAATCAACGGCTATGGTTCGTTGTGAAGTGATGCTTGTGCAATAAATGACATTCATCAGTGATTTCCACCTGCAATGCTCTGAGGCGAGTAAATTCTACTACAGTTATCCGGTGGATTGGACAGCAGCTGAACGTAATTATAAAGAAGGCACTTAGTCACTAATAATACCACACTGCATACATCATGCCCTCATAAGAACAGCCAATCGATTTAGACATTGAATTTCATGCATACATAGTAAATAATATAGCGTATAAGGAATCAGCCAATGAACTATCAAAAAAACTTTTCCTGGCAAAGGAACATGTAATAGCGTTACATTAATATAGTTTTGAATTGATGCAATATATAGTCTTGTGCACCATCTCCTTCTCTCATCAACGTATAACTTTTACGTCATATCAGACTCCATCAAGCTTACATTTTAACAAATTTGTATCAATGCCATGTATTTAAATTCAAAATTAAATATGCTAGAATATCTAAAGAAGATACTGAATAAATGCTGCACTTTGAAGTGCTCATGTATATTGATGTGTACGACATGTGTACATTTATAGTTAGTGTATGGTTAAAACAGTAATATTTTTGAACATCACAAAGACCAAATAGAAAATTGGAACAATTTAGTTTGCCGATGGGACAATATGTTAGTTGCAGAAACTGG
Organism: Apostichopus parvimensis; assembly: GCA_000934455.1. NCBI lineage: Eukaryota > Metazoa > Echinodermata > Holothuroidea > Aspidochirotida > Stichopodidae > Apostichopus > Apostichopus parvimensis. The sequence continues at coordinate 127,505 of KN884122.1, forward strand.
ACAATCCCTGTTAATTAGGATGTATATGGTAACCCTAACTTCGGAGAATATATTTCATGTTGATACTAATTGGCACTTTAAGAATTCATCAAAACTGAGTCTAATTTGACCTTAACTTTATGAAAAACAAAATAACAGAGATGTGTGTATCCAGTGCAGTTGGCTGATACTGCAGATAGTAAAACTACAGAAAGTTATGTTCCTTTATCTGAAGTGGAATGAAAAAGAGGTAAACAATGCCAAACTAATTGGTGGATCATTCTCAAATCACATGATGTTATTGTCCACAAAATTTGATAAAATAAGATATTTTGCAATGCTTTTGACAGCGTTGGCTTGGCCAATAGTTTGTAAAACAGACCTGGCTGTTATTACTTTGCAAAATTTCCCTACCCCCCCCATTTTCGACCTCACACAAAGTATTTGTTCATTAGGACTTCTTATATAGACTTGTGTTTATAGACTGAACATGTTTCAGAATGCAACGTTTTGAAGTCTAAATTTTCAAAATTTTGGGAGTAGGACCCCAAAACCCTCTACATGGATTCAGCTTCAATGACCATGAAGGGCAACTCTTTAATTTGCCTCTGGCCCTCCCATAAAGATTCAGGCCCTAACTAAATCATTCAGTGGAAGTTTGCATTCCCCCCCCCCAATCCCACCCCACAAAACCCCACCTTTGACCTGTGAACTTATGTCACTGATATATGTTGTGTTGGAGACTTAACAGTTCAAGACCTGGCAGTATTACACTGAGACCTAAAGATCTAAGTCTGAGATCTGAAGGTTCAAAACCAACACTACAGAGTCTTGTGACAGATCATGACATCAAAACATGGTATCTGTCTCCTCGGTCTTCCCTGGAGTAGGTCACAGTGGGAGGTCTGTGACATCATAAGTGCTATTGTTTTTCAGAAGCTGTACTTTTCTATTTCTAAACTCCCTGTTGATTTGTCCTTGAAACTTGATTACGTTTGGAATTTTCTTTCTTGGCCGTCAAGGTTCTCTGTATATATTGCAAATTTCATCAAAATGCAACAGTGTTGTAGAAATATTGTTTTCGTCTGAAAATAAGTGAGTTGAATATCATAAAGAAAAACAAAGACATCTTCAACTGAACTGCTGTGATGACATCACTCACCCTTCTGTTGCCAGAAAAATTCACAAAATACCAACAGATTTGACAAAATTTGTATATTAACCATACAAATATGCTATAAGATTTGACCTATAGATACAGAAAATGTCCAGCATTTTTATCAATCATCTTTTAAGCTAGCAGACTTCTTTTAATTGTATTGTACAAGAAATCATAATCCATAAAAAGTCACGTTTGATTAACGCAGAATCCTCGACAAATGAATTTCAAGATTTACGCATGATATCTAAGCGTGAAAGTTACACATCCCAGTTTCAACAGTTTGCCTTCCATGTAAGGAATATTTTAACAAACTTTTATTATTATTAAGGATATCACAACAGATTAAATTCCATGCATGCCTATATGTATGTCCAATTCAGAAAATGAGTGGTGAAGTACCTTTGATACACCCCCATAGGAAATAGAATGTGGTATTACCTTGAATCAGTTATTGTTTTCACCTTGTAGCTTGTGATTTGTGTGCAACATGCTGATTTGGCATTGTGACTTTATAACAACTTGTTCAATTAATTTCACAGTTCACCAGCCATCTTGCATGAACAGGAGTGCAATGCAGCACCTCTCGATCATCTCACGGGTAAAGATAGAACGTGAAAAACAGTTCAAACTAGGAGTGATCTTGGAAAAATCGTAGACAGGTGAGTAGTGTTAAAAGATCCTAAAAGCAGGTAAGTGTATGAACATTGTTGATTGCAGACTGTAAGGTGACACTTTCTGTTTCTAACGGGATATATATATATTAGAAAAGTATGGATTCTTGCAAAATGTTTTGGTCTTTATTATTTTTATTTCTGTTTCTTGGTGTAGGTATTTTTCTTGAGAAAAATTGCTCCTCTTCTCCACCAACCTTTGCTGTATATCTGTTCAGAGTATTATCAATTCTTTGTGAGGAGCGGGAAGGGGGGGGGGGGTCAGGATTAGATCTATGGAAAAACCTGTTGTCAACTTGTGTCAAGCACAGCTCCAGCAGGTTAGCAAAATAATCAAAGAGCAGACTAGTATACGGAATAAAGTAGACAAGCAAATAATTGAATAAACAATAATAAAGGACTAGAGCCAGCCAGAGGCAGGGGACAGCCAAGTTTACTGGACTGGTTGCACCAACTCTGGTAATGCCACCCTCCCAGAAGTATCATCTAGCCATCAAAAAGGGGAAAAGTTCCTTCCCGGTGGCTGGGCTGTTCCCCGGAATTCATATGCTATGCTGCTCTTTCTGCAAAGAAGGGCAATTTGACTGGTGTTTTTTACCATCTTAAAATGCCTTTTTTTTTTAAGGTTTGAAAAACAGAAGTCGCAAATACCCAGACGATGGCATTGTTTTGTATCACAGTTTGGAGTGTATTAGTAATTCTGATGGGGACAAGATTTCTGGAGGAAACTTCCGGTGAGTGTGACAAGATTTATATTTACACTGAAATTCAAGCTATTGGTGAATAATTTTTGGTAAACTTTGTGCATTTTCAGGGTTTTTTCCAGTTGGGTAGCTAATGTAACAGATCAATCGGGCTTGGAGAATGGTGGCCATTGGGATAAGCTAAGCAGGTATTAGTCAGATAGCTTATACAATCATTTCCTACTGGTCCTTTAATCACACTTCCTCCTACCTTCTCCTCCCCACCTCTTCCACCACTGTGTCCCCTTCTCTGATGGGAAACTTTGGTTATGCAACTGAATGTAAGCTAATATTTGTTATACTTTGACTGATATTCTAGGTCTCTGTCAAAACCCTAGAAAAAGAAACGCTGTTTTTCATTTATTTTTTAACAACTTATGAAAAAGGTTTTGTAGCATGCTTAAAATATACCTATAAACAGTTTTTCAAGTTTGGTTTTAAAGTTAAAAGTAAATTGTGTATATCCGGCAGTAATATATATTTATGTATGGTCAGTTATGTGATTTCAGAAGATAACTTTTATATATACAATATGTGATTACTAAAGTGTTTTAATATCTGAACTGGTAAGTATTACTAATACCAGTTCAGATATAGGAGGGTACTGTAAGTATAAAATAAAAAGTAAATAAATGGAGGGTAAGTTTGCAACCTACATCAGGAACCGCAAACCAGTAAAACTGAAGTATGGTCATTGGATATAGATGCATGCCCTATGATTCTTGCAAAATCTTAATAACCAGAGCTCACTGCTTTTAATGGTGTCACTGGAATTGGGTATGTGGGCGTTTGCCTGGTGTAAAATACCATTGGCTTCCATACTACAATATGGTGAGTAACTTCTCTGCATTCCTGTGCGATGATCTGTAAAGCTTGCAAAAGTCAAGCATCAGTAGGTACAATAAATTGTCCTATATGAACCTTTTTATTCTGGGTTTTTTGGGTTTTTTTTGCTCAATTTTCTGTTAAGTTCCACTCCATGGACAATGATTATTTATTTCAATGTATGCTCGGCCCAACTGAGGCATGCTGCGTCCTGTAAAGAAGACAAATGATAGGAATCGTATGTTGCAACAAAATCCGAAACTACAATAGAATGAACTTAGGTTTTGATAAATTATTACATGATTATTAACACATGATCGTGCATTCTTGAGATAAAAGTGTTGATCAGGAAGACTTGTTACTGGAGAAGTCTGTTTTGGGAAGTACATTATAAATGCAAATGTTTAGCCATATGTCGTGCTTAATTATATTTGCATGGTTAAAGGTCTTGCTACACTCTATCGCTGGCTGCACACTGACTACCACCCAACTCAATTCCACCCCGGTGACCTATTTTCGATAGTCGTGAAGACCGGCGGTCAAAACATCTGACCTCCGTATCCTGGATGCGGACTGTTAAAAGACACAAACACTGTTCTCTGTTAACGACCAATGCTTGTTTAGGTCACAAGTAAACCTACTTTCCCAATAATAGGCTACATTTGTTAAGACCGGGCCGTTTTTAGTCGTAAAACCGCCACACGCTGCCGACTACCGATCGGGAAAAAATGCCACATGTTCAGTTTTCCCCGGTGAAGCCGATGCGACTTTTATACTGGCAAAACAACTTGATCAGTCGTGGTCTTGAGCACAAGCACACTGCCAGACCATTCCACAATTTTCCAAGTAAGTAAGTTCAGATTGAGTCGAGTGGTGATGAGTCGGGCAGTGTGCGGCGGACTTAATTTACAATATACTACTTTAAGGTAGCAGCAGCTTTGGTGGCACTACAACCAATCAAACAAAGTAAACACCCAGGGACAAGCGCTTGTCCGCATGGTCCCTAGAATGTAAATATTTGAATTTTGTTTAATTAGTACAAGAAATTGTGACCACTTCCTTCAAGAGACGTAAATTATAGCCCATCTGTTTCAGAACGTTCCCAAGTCCCAGCAGGTTTAATAGATATCAAAGAAGAGAAGAAGTTTAGCCTGTCACACTTTGAAAAGGTTACTCTCATAAGTAGATCGTAGATTGGGGGTTTAATTCTTGTTTGAATTTTCGGTTTTGGTTTTCAAGTGTCATATTAACTGTAATACCATATTGGTATATTTTATATACGTTGAAGTATTGAGACACAAGGCTGTTGTTTTCTTCTGTAATAAAAATGCTGGTTGATATGCATGTTTTGTCAGAAATGTCAAATGTACACATGCCTTTTGGTCATGATGCATTCTCAGAAGAATATATGTCTGTGTGAGTGTAAATGTTGGCATAGTTTCATATTGGAAATCATCATGTCACAGGACGTACTTTATTGTATTTTGTTTGTTTGTTTGGGTGGGTGGGGTGAGTTGTGTTTCACAGAAGCAACAGGAATGTGCATCCTGCATCCAAAATGCATATCAAAAAAGAATAAGTGTTTTGGTTAGATAATGCAGTTTTGTCATGTTTGTTTAGTAAATTGAGTCATTGATTCCAAGTATTTGGTCAATGTTGTAAAAGAAAATACAACTCTGATCTCACCCACAACTGCAGAGGAATAATAGTTTAAGAAAGCTGTTATTTGTAGAACTTTCTGATGTGGCTAATACTCGACCTTTAAAAGTTAAAAGTCTCAAATGTTCCTTTGTTTACTCTGGTAAGAAATGTGCTGTGATATCTTTAATGATGACACTAAACTGTTGTGATTTGCGTCATCCTTGACACTAACTTGTGACAGCATGCATGACAATATTATGAGTAATTACTTTCATAATAAATTTCAGATTTAAAAAAACAGAAGTTTAGTAATGATTTTGAATTAATATCAAGTTGCTCTATGTCAATAATTTGATATTAATGGTTTCATGACAACATACAAACAACTAGAACATAGAGCATATGTACCTTTACAATAACACTGTACAGCTGTCTGTAAATCAGTTTTGAACACTGACTATACAAACGTCAGTTTAGAATAGCAACATATTGGATAAATGTACAGCAAAGCATCGAAGGTACCAATTTACTGCAGCAACTTTAAGTGCAGTCCTATATTCATATTAGTCCATAGTATAGTATATCCAGCAACGTATCAGTTCACTGGATATATACTTTAGTTCATGAATACAGCAACAATGACATATTACTGTAGTTTATGGTATCAATTAAATGCAACAACATATTACTCTAGTTTATGGTATCAGTCTAGTACAAACAATATATTAATGTAGTTTATGGTATCAATTAAGTACAACAACATATTACTGTAGTTTTAGTTCAGCTCAAGAATTACTGTAGTTTATAGTAGTACTATCAGTCTAGTACAACAACATATTGGTGTAGTTTATAGTGTCAAGAGCAAAAACATACTACTACAGTTTATTCCATGAATTAAGTACAAACAATTATTACTGTAGTTTATGGTATCAGTTTAATACAACAACATTGTATTTTATATATTGTATTATAATTGTCAGTTTAGTATAGAAACATAATAATGTGGATAAAAAGAAAAAGAAAAGGCTTGTAAGCAAGAAAGTCATGTGAGAAACAAATATCGTCATTAAATCAGAATTCACAAGAGTAAAATTGATAGGTAAATATAAAAGTTGTAACACATTGTAGCACCTAGGGAGTAATATTTTATGTGACTCGATGCATGCCACTATTACACATTGTGTTTACTAGTGTGTGTGCACCAGGATATCAAACTGGCATTCACTTTGACGAAAATGAAGTGTCATTTTACGATGACCTTGATTGGTGTTTCAGAAGAAAATGTATTTAAAGTATCTTATAACTTGACAAAAAGTGACACCTTTTTTCTAAAATTATGTTACAAAACTTGATTTGCCCATCAATCAACCAACAAAAAAAAAAAGGGGGGGGGGACATTTATTGCATGTAGGATACATGACCGTGTTAAATAGTACAGTGTTCAAGTAATGCTCTTGTGCTATTGGGAGGTTGTCAAAAATTCACCTCATTCAGTTTTGTGAGAATGAAATGGAAATGGTGATTTATGTTCATTTATAGAGGTTGGGTTTGTACATCAAACTGGTGATTTTGTTTTTCATCCAATAAATGAGCCATAATTAATCTCCCTCTCTTCCAATTTTTTACAATCAAGTAATTTTAATAAATCTGGTAACTTAAGTTGGGTAGTCACATGATCAGTATGTGGTTGAGGAAGCAATGTACTTCACAAGTTCACAGACTATAAACTGTATTGGAATATGTAAGTTAATTAATGAAGAAAATTTTGGATTACTTTAATGCAAACCTCTGTGTATCTTTATTTCCCAAATTCTGGCAATTAATTAATTTCACTCAAATCCTATGCTGTCAAAATATTACCCCAATTTGAGGTCTCAGTGATGAAATTAAGACATAAATATTATGTTGCATGTAATGAATGCTAATTAGCAAGCATGTGAATGTTTAAATACCATTCTTAATAAGGTAGTTTCTAATATCGTCACTAATAAGAACAAGCAGAAAAGGAACTGGAAAAATAGTTGTTTGACCTGCTTATCAAAAGTTTTTCCAATTAGCTCAAAACTGAAAATATTGAAGCAAGTATTATGATAAGTGAAGACGGATATTTCATTCCAATATATTATTTTACATGTAAAATACACCAACTGTTCATAGACTGGAACTCTATATTTTGCAGAATTATGTAAAGTAACAATAACAAGGCTACAGGTAATGTGCTTTGTAGCAGTTGCTACCATGTTATACTTTGACCACAGAGGTCTTGTATATTATTCATGTTGTTCTTTGTCTTAGAGAGGAGTCTTGTTTGTGATGATGGTGAATGCGGGAGTGGGAGGGGGGGGG
>KN884123.1:16483-35999 GCA_000934455.1 Apostichopus parvimensis
GTGCGTATTGTACTTTCATGTCCAGGGGCGCTATTTTAATGCTTGCGGGCGTGAATAGCGCCTGGGCGCCCGCTTATTTCAACCCTTGGGTACAGTCAAACTTTGCCTTTCATACTGTAATGTGTGTTCTAACGCTTCATAGCTGGCTGTGTTCTTCCCTTTATTTTAAAAAAAAAATATTTGAGTATTGATTGCTGTCATGCACATATCTTTCTGATAATCACAACTTTATGACACTTACTACCACGATTTCTATTCTTTCAGTTAACAAGTCCGTCGAACATCGGCGATACTTTTAAATGAAAGTTTCGCCAAAATTTTGGTTGGAAAGATTTAAATATTGCATATAGAAACTCCAAGCCTCTTTTTGACCATTTGAAGAAACGATTTTGATGACATTTCACTAAGATGTTATCGTGGATCTTGATATGTTTTGAGAAAGGCAGCCAAAGACATAAGGGATAATATATGATCCCCAGATGTCGGAGGCGTGACACCAACCAGCTATTCTGCTTCAGGAATCTCCCCGTCGGAACTCCAGTTTAAAAAAACCCGTAGAATATCAAAACACAAGCCCAACACTCCAAATAATTGTGTTATAAGGATCATGGTTGTAATGTCACAGGATCGGCTGTGTTTCCATTATCTCATCATACTGCATACAGGACCAAATTTTTTAAGGAAAATTCTCTGGTTGTTCCTCGGACAGACAGGCCTTTTTTCGTTTTAAGTCGTCCGAAAAGCAAGTTTGGTTGTCCGAGAAATGCTAGCAAAACTATATAAACAATGACCCAATATGCACACTCTAGGAGAGATGTGTAGGTTGGTGAATGGAACAACAGGTTTAGTGCTGATACCAATTTCTAATTTTTGCTATTTTGGTGTTTATTCAGTTACAATGCAATCTGAATTTGATGTAAACAACACATCGTCGACCTCCACAGCTGATTTTGGTTGTCCGAAGAGAAAGTTGGTCATCTCGGACTGCAATCGCACTATCATTAAATCTTTGCCTGCTGCCTGAGTTAGACACACTTAACACCAAAGGGAATACTTTTGACCGACTTTCTTTCTTACATCAGTCCACTTGCATAGAAGGAATTAATCATTTACACAGTAAAACATAATTAAATTAATAATTCATTAAATAATGCCTAATTGTTTTTGCCCTCGCTGCTAGCTGAGATAGCTCTCTTCCTTACAGTAGCTAGCTATAATTAGTTGATCAAATTTGGTTCTTGGTAATAATTACAATGTTTGGTGACATTTTGTAAATTTGAGAGATGTTAATTGTAAATCCCCTTCCACGATTTCGTTAATCAGTAGCATATATATATATGACAGCATGTGATCCCTAAAATGGCCGCTTCTGGATAATTTGCATAATCCTCTTCATGACTTGTCATTTCCATGATCCCGTTTTTGTTTTTTAATAATGAATAATAATAATGAATTCATTTGTTATTGTTTTTGTGCTGTAACATATATATTTGTTTAAATCACGTGCCATTTGATCCTTTGATCATAAGGGAGAGTTAATTGGGTTAATTGTTGGTGGTGGATGTGATCACTTTGGAAGTTTTTGGTTAATACACATATTTCTTTGATTTCATTGGTGGTTTGCTTCCCATTCTTGGTCAAGTGGGATATAAGACAGAGACAATAATTGACTTAAAATGCTTTTAAATCGAAGATGTTCCCTGTTCCACAAATCCTTGTCTGAATGGTGGTACTTGCAGTGAGCTGAGGGGGGACACATCCGAACGCTTTGAGTGCTTTTGTGAAAACGGGTTCACAGGCAATCTCTGTGAGAATGGTAGGTTTGGGTTTGTTGATGTCGTTAATTGGGTTTGTCTGTTTTCTAGTGTACTCATATAAACAGGGTGACTTCAGCTGAAAAATGAAATTTGATGCATTCTTATGAACATTCCTTCCCCACCTTCCCTACAATTTATATATGACAGTTTTCTGGTCAAATTTCATAGATGTGTTAGTGTTGTTGGCTTATTAATTATAGTGGCTGGACAATCAAGGTTAAACGTAAAGACCAGGTTAGGTCTGTTTATTAGAAACAAAGTAACAGCAGAGATGCAAAAGAAGCTGAAAGAGGATGCCATTACAGAGTTTTGTATTAATGACATCAAGAAATAGAATGACTAGCTACCCATTACTCATCCCCATCCCCCCGATTCCCTGAAGTCATTCTGTAATGTGGTTAGCAGCATCTAGCATCGCAGCAGTCGAAGCATAACTCAAATCCAGTCATGTGATCGCTATCGTAGTATTCAAAGTCTTTTCACTCATCTAAGCAGCTGCAGCATGCATTGTGGATATGTCACATGATTGGTGTGGTGACATTAATAAACTAACCCATCCATTGTGTCATCACCCATAAAATAACACATACTCTTACTTAATACATGGGTTTCAACTCAAAGTCATATATATATTTGTGTGTCTGTCTGTCTGTCTGTCTGTCTGTATATGTTTCTGTTTGACTGTCTATCTATCCTAACAGCATTCCTTTTGCTCTTGTTAGTGGTTCTCTCAGTACATGTATGAATATCAAACACATTCCTTAGATCTATCTGTGTGTCTGTCTAAGTGTCTGTTTGACTGTCTATCTACTTCCTTTAGCTTTGTTAGTGGTTCTCTCAGTACATGTATGAATATCAAACACATTCCTTAGATCTGTCTGGGTGTCTGTCTGTCTAAGTGTCTGTTTTACTGTCTATCTACTTCCTTTAGCTTTGTTAGTGGTTCTCTCAGTACATGTATGAATATGAAACACATTTCCTAGATCTATGATAGAGAAACCTGGGCTGGTGAATATGGGAGAATCATTAGTGGTTGAGCTCGGTGTTATGGTAACCTTAGGTATAGAAAAAGGTTGGGAATAAGCTACTGATCCATGATTGGTGGAGGCTAATCCAAGGCACCTGACAGAATGCAACCAGCTCAAACCAATACAAAGCAGAAATATAGTAACAAGAAACAACTTAGAATACAGGCTGGGCCCTATAAGACATTTGTACATACGATACTGATATCGGTAAATTACGTTGATGTATAGCGAACAGGTAAAATGTGGTATGAAACTCGAATAGTCATCAGTCCATGTATAAAGATTTACTCAAAATGTTAGCAGTGTCCTGAAAGAATAGTTGAGGTGCACACAGCTGTGCAAAGTTTCTTTGAATTGATTCAAGTTTTTCCACCTAGCAACAGACCACAACTCCACAACCACAACTCTGATTGTGTTGTGTTTGAACATTATCAATTTTCTAATAGGACAGAGAATTGAAATGTGAATAGCAAACAGCTTGTAATTATATACACACAATCACAGGTTTATAGATCATGAGCCAGTTAATTTGGCGGTTTTGAGGTATTTTGTCTTTTCTTTTTGCTACCCTACAATAAAGCACTCAAAGTTCCAAACTAACGGTTTCATTCTTTTGTGTTTCATATTGATCACTTGTAACTTACGAAAGCTTGAGATACATAGATAAATATAGTGATTGTATAATGAAAATTGGAAATTTACTCATCATCACCTCACGACAGTGCAGTGTATGGGGAGGGGGGTATGGGGAGGGGTGGGGGATGGATGGTGGTGGCAGAGAGAAGGAAAACTAAGACCTTCAGATATGGTTTCAGTCTGTCGGTATGGATTCATAATTTGCTTTAACATAAAGGAAAAAGTATATAGTGCTTATGTCATGGAATTGGCTATAAAGATTATAGTTCACTGCAAGTTAACTTGTCACCTTACTTACAACAGTGCTGTGATTGAGGGGGAAATGTCATAACAATAATTATTTCATTTTTCTTTTGTATATTCCTGCTTGAGCATAAATCATCCGTTCAGATATATATAACATGAAGAATTGTCCTTGAAGTTGAAATTAATTGTAAAGTAACCCAGTCCTTCAGCAGTGTTGTGTTGGATTTTTGGGAAGAGGTACATGAAATAGGGGGGGAAGGGGGAAATGACAGGACAGAGAGAGAGAGAGGAACTGAATCTGGTTCTATCCTGCCATATATACATATATATATACATATATATATAGACATATATAGATAGACATATATAGATAGACATATATATTTGAAATGGTAAATGAGTTGGAAAATCCAGAACAGTGAAAAAAACTTCCAGCCACCACTGGGATTCGAACTTCCCACTTTATATGCGACGGGGCGACGGCCGAGTATATAATGTGCAAAATGTCTCAAGGGCACAGGCCACACATCCAAACAAGGTTATAGAGTAGGGAGAGAGATGGATGTAGAGGGCAGGGGACATGGATAGAGGTAGGGGAGGGGGGTAGGAAGATGGAGGGGGAAATTCTCCAGCTGTATATAGGCTATATGCTTTATTTAAATCTAACCGCTGTGTTATAACAACTGCTCATTATCACTGCATAGGAATTTGATCTCATTTTGTTAACAATTGGTTTATATCATAACATGTGAAAGTACTTTTTAATTATTTCAGCTATTGTTTTTTTTTTACTCAGCAAATAACAGAACACAAGATAACAAATTAACTTTGCTCTCCAAGTTAAATCCCAACTGGTAGACTATTTATTTTGTTTTAGTTAGATATCATTGCTAATATTAGTCATAGCAATCTGCAAGTGACAATAATCAAAGCATTGTTTTTGTGTTGAAACTGGCCAATTTCCCACAATAAATTGAAATTTGCTTCAGTGTATGTGGTTAGAAAATATGTTTCAAAATATGTATCCAAAAAGAAAAACCACACAGAAAATTTGAGGTTGATAAATTTTACAAATGGAATTGAATCATCAGTTAATCTCATTAATTAAAAGCTTTCCATTAATCTTGAGTAGAAATATCTAGAATGCAAATCTGGTTTGATCAATTGCTAAAAATTATATTTTCTAATCAATACTTTTGTTATATTGCTGTATATTGCTGTTACATACCAATACAAAAAGTGCTATTTAATGGTTTGTAAGGCAACCTCAATACTGCCAGTAATACTGCCAGAGTTAATAATAATAATAACTTTAACATTTGTAAACTCATAATGCCAGCTAATCCTTCTATTCTATTACATACAGGCAGCTACAGACTTAACAGCAGCATTTTAGAGAATTAAATAAAAATTATACAAATAATATATATATATAAATATTACATATTTATACAAAAATATGCTCTTTATTGAATTAATGCTACTTACACCATTTATTCAGTGTCATCAATCCATCATTTTTGTGTAAAACACATTTTGTTGTCACCTGCAGGTACGTGTTTAATAAGTTCGTAGCGTAATTATATATTTTACACTAATCTTAGTACCTTGACAGAGGGCCATTTTTAAACAAATATGTACGATAGCAAAAAAAAAGGAAAACAATACTAGCTATATATAATTACCATCTTTCTTCTGTTCATTTACAGCTAGTCCATACATTATAATTATGACCAATAAGTACTTCATACCTCAATATTTGATGATGATTTGAGTTTTTTCCTTTCTCTCACCTTCCTAATTCACAGAGATTAACGAGTGTGACAGCAATCCGTGCCAGAATGGCGCGACGTGCATGGACTTTGTGAACTTTTACACTTGTACGTGCCCCTCCGGCTTTGAAGGAGTGAACTGTGCAATTGGTGAGATTTTGCCCCTACTCTTATCCCGTTTATAGGCTTCTCAATTGTGTTGTTATTGTGCGTGCGTGGGTTTAATCTCAACAAGAATGTTGAGCAAAAGTTATAGATTTAGTACGCCCTTTATACAAAGTGATTTTGTTTTTTTCCCGTTTTCTTCGAAACCTTTGGTGTTGATTCGATGGCCGAAAAAGTGATCCTGGTAAGAATCACATATTTAGCTGCAGAATTCACTCCTCTGGATGACCTCGAAGGAAAATTGCATACCTTAAAAATTCCTTCCCTGTAATTTGAGAAACACTTTCATATACTTTTAAATATTGTGCATGCAATCTGTCAATCTTTCTAACTGCACTAATAATCGAGGTTGTCCTTTCCTTAAATTGACAATTTTTCTTTTAAAAAAAACTAATCTAAAAATCTAATTTGAGGCTAATTTGTCACCTTTCTGAAACAAAATTTTATGAAGATAAATGTCATGTAATATTAGTTTGTTTTGATATTCCCATGTGTAACTCCAGCATGCACCACTTAATCTTACACAAGTTGAACTAAAACTCCACTTCACAATCAGTCTCTTAAAATGTCAAAAAAAAAAGCACTAAACTGCATTTTAATTTGCATTTCCACACAGTCATCATTTCACAGTCACATTAGTTACTCACATTCAACATGACAATGTAACTTTGACTCATGTCTCATTCATTCACCACTCCATGTCAGAAGTTTTAGGACCATGACACTCTCTTGCAAAATGTTTTACTCTGTTATTCATGCCAACAAATGTGTGTACTGCACACAGCTGGGCATGATATAACAAACTCTCTATGAAAAGTTAAAATTTGCTCTTCATTGCCGCACTTGTGTTTAAATATGACATGAATGAGTTAACTTGGAATGCGTAAATAAATCCATTGCAACTTGGTTGCTGTGATTATTATTACACAGGGGGGAGGGGGATGGGGTGGTTTAGCTGGGAGGGGGGTTACAGATATTTAAAGCTTGCAAATATCAGGAGAAATGAAGAAGATTACAAGGTGTGACATGCTCAGGCCATGGGGAAGCTAATCCGTAAGGTAAGCATTGGACCAATTCCAATTAATCTGAGTTTTAAAGGTCATCAGTATAGCCTCAAAATATGCTAGAGAATGTAGTATATTGGTCAGGCATGAATTCAACCATGAATCTTTAAAATTTGTCGCTTATCCAAAAACATTTTTTTTTTATCTCTGAAAGGAGGAATTTTGTCTTTGGACCACTTCTGTATCTTGGATGGTCAGGTATTCCAGAGAAATACTTATGAATTGAAAACTAGCAAGTTTATAGCATGCAATACTGATTACCTCCAAAACTTCTTCTCCTTTTTTTTTTTTGGTGGTCAGGGATGGTTATTGGTTAATATATTTCATGTCAGTTGGATAGTATCAAACTCACAGTATTATTGTATATTTGTATTTACTGATTTAAGATAAGTCATTTGTATTAAAACATTACCTAACAAAGTAAGCAAGTGACCTAATTTCAGCCTATACAAAACACTGCTTTTGGAGACTTCATTTAATGACATATCTTAATTTATGTTCTAACATTATACATTGAGAAAGATTTAGAAAGATTTTAAGATTATTTCTTGAAGTTTTTTTTATGTGTTTAATATTAATTGCAACTATTTGGTATCGAACCCATCACCTACAACTTTTAAATTTAGTCATAGGAAAAGTGTCCTGAAACCATTCCCTTGTTAAAATTGTAATGTACCATTTTCTGAATTTTCATAAGCCATATTATTTTTTTATTTGTAAATTGCACTTTAGTATGTGTATGATCTGTATAAATTGAGTTGTGTAGGTGTAGTGAATTGTGGTGTTAGTCATGTTTGCAGCAGTGAAAAAAAAGAACTTCTTTTAGAAATCGTTTATCAAACACAAAAGAGTGAAAATGAATGAAAGATTGTGTGTGGACAATGGTGCAATATTTTGTGCGTGATAGTTTAATGAATACCTCTGTTGTATGTTTTCCTTCGGCTTTCTCAAGGTCTACTAAATATGTAAGTCTATGAAATGGGAAGTCTTTCACAACAGCTCCCCCCCCCCCCTTAACCCTTTGGTTTGTGGTCAGCTTTCAGCAGTATCAGTATCGTTTATCATCAGAATTTATCATCCTTTGAGGAACTTCTTTTTTTTTGATATATATTTATTTTTTTTATATTTTCAGTATAGTCATATTTCAGTTTATTTTGATTTCTCTTCTAGTTTGTTGTTCCTATCAATTTTTCAAATTTAGATTTACATAAAATGTTTGTGGTTTGTCATTAGACAGCCTCGTTGTTGATTTTGGTCAACTTTTGATGCTTGATTGTCAATAAAGTTAAATCAGATTTGATTTTCATAATTATGCAACTGAATTACTAATATAGACAACGAAATTGTTTGGGTGGCCAAAGTTTTATAACAGACTAGAAGCATTTTTTAACCTTGCTGTCTATTATTATCAACTCAATTTGACCCACGAAATCCATAAGTTGTCCGTATTAAATTTGATCATTTTATGATCTCGAGTAGGATCGACAACAAAAGTTTGAAAATTGTTTTTAGAACTTGTCAAATCAAAGAACCATTTGAAATGATCCTGCCTTGGCATCATGATTATATCTATGAAGATGTTTGTCTAGTATTTTCTTTTATTGATCGATTGATTTGATTTATTTATGTAGTCTCAGATGCTTGCCTCTCTGATCCCTGTATGAATGGTGGTACGTGTAACTCTCAGCCCGATGGTTACAATTGTACCTGCCCACTCGGCTTTGAAGGTGTCAATTGTCAAAATGGTGAGTAGGTCTCTCTCTCCACCTCTCCCTCAACCTCTCTCTCAACCTCTCTGTCTTTTCCAAGGTGAACGTTTCTTTGGCAGACCTGCGACACGAGCGGAAAAAAATTCCACACTGTAACACTGTTTATTTGTACTAAACATATTTTGACTAAGTAGTTTAACCCTCCTTAACTCCAGAATATGGATCAAAGTATAGATGGTTTCGGATATCATTTTGCCAAACTTAAAAATTTCCTATTATAATCTGACTTATTGATTTATCCTTGAAAATGTTAATATAGTTGGAGTGTCTGCTTAGCTGTCAATTTTCTTTGTAGTTGCAAAATTTAAAAAAAAAAAAATTAACCTTAGATAAATGATAGAGATAGAGACATCATTTATTCTCCTTTGGCAAAGAAAATATACTCAAATTTGCAAGAACATAATTTTTTTGATACATAATGCTACAAGGGATGTGTTTTTTTTTACCTACAGATGCATAATTTGTTTTTAAGAAATATGTTCAAAATCCATCAACTTCAGCCACCAAAATATCCCTTGAAGGAAAACATTCCCACAATTTTCAATTTGTTTCAATTTGGGCTTCTCGACTTGTAAAAGTAGATTTCTGCAGTTCCACAACACTTTTCAGCATGACGAAAAGAAAACTTCTCAGCTTTTGCATATATATATATTATTATCTTCCTTGTGGTTACAACATGTTACATTTGTGAAAAATTTGTGAGTTTACCATCAGTTTATCATAAAGTTGGGACTGTACATGATATAAAATGTTGTTTTCACAACATTTACCATTGGTTAAGCAGTCTTGAAAAATGTATAATTTGCTTTAGGATGTTTCATGGTGCCCCTAATGTTGTTTTTTTTTATGTGGGGGGGGGGGGAGGGGGTTGTGCTCTATAGAAACTTTTAATCTTGTAATAACAGGGCCTCACATGTGGTTTCACACTGAAATTTTGAAAACTTACTTTCATGATTTCTCATTTCTCTCCTCGACATTATTTTTTAAAGCAAATATTCACACAACAAGATAAACACATGAAGAGATAAATTAGAGTAGAGTGTTGTATTAATAACCAGGTGCATTGAACCAAAAGAATTTTGTAGTATTGTTTTGGTTGAAGTAAGTGGCATTCTCTTACACCTTAATTTCAGTAACATTCGCCTGTATGAGTGATCCCTGCCTGAACAATGCGCCTTGTTTTGATTTGTCTGTTGGATTTGGCTTCTTCTGTCTCTGCTTTCCTGGCTTCACTGGAGATACTTGTGGCGAGGGTGAGTTGTCGACATCCACGGGCTGTTTGTAAGAACATGTCATGACTTGGTTTGGTTTTCTTCAACGTCATGGGACTTTCTTCTCTTTAAGATTGTGCAAAACAACAAAGATCTTCTAACGGAAAAGAGAAGAGTAATGAATTGAAGCAGGCTACAAGCACTGGGCTGTTCTTTCTTTAATAATGAGAACAAAACAATGTCTCTTGTGTGAGGTTTACAGCATGTTGCTCGAATAACCGTGAAGATCGATCGATTTAGTTGTCTTTTCACAAGAAAAACATTAGTTATATCATGACCACTCCTTCAACTCCAGTATTGAAAAAAAAAAACAATGTCAGTTAAAAAAAATATCTGTTAAAAAACTGAATTAATAACAAATACTGAAGAAAATATTATTGCTGTGAATATATCAGGTGGTTATAAAAAATTAATAAAGTGCAATGGAATATATGTCAAACTTTTGTATAAGATAACAATAAAAAGAATTTAAAAAAACTCCCAATTACTTTACCAATACAACAACCAGCTATAAGCTGCTAACAAGACCGCTGTGTTAATATTTTAAACCTCCGGTTCCCCTATCTTCTTATCCTTTTGAAGTGTACGTTTTTTTACTACCATGTCCGTCTGGTTTTTGATATTTAACACATCCTTCGCATCTCTGGCATGTCATTCCCATGATCATGTCAAACACTTCTTTTATTATTGGTCTTTCCAGACATTCTTGAATGTGCAAGTGACCCTTGTCTGAATAACGGCACGTGTCTGGAACTAACTAATGCATTTATGTGTAACTGTTCATCCGCACCTGGTTTTGAGGGAGTACTCTGTGATGTTGGTATGTTTTTTTCTTGTTTTATTTGATTCCATTTTTGGTTTTGAGTTTGAACTACTTTCCTAGGTCTCCTATAGGTCCTAAATACAAAAAATGTACGGTGCTGGGTTATGTGGTATCACAGAACCTCGTATCAGAAAATTTGACTCTTGACCTTACACAGCCTCATACCACAACAACTTTGAATATCAGTAAAGAAAATCGTAAGGTTGTCCTCAAAAGTCCATATGGAAGCAAATGGTTAGAAAAAGTCTTCTGAGCATGTCAAATGCATTTCATTGATCTGCTTTACTGAAAAGGAGTTTTTAGAATCCTTCTATTGATCATGTAACAATAATGTAGCCCCCCCCCCCCCCCCCTCCACCACACACACATAATAAACTACAGTATGTTTGTGTCTCTTATTTTCATTTCAGTGGTCTCATGTGTTGAAGGAAAGTGAGGAAAACTAAACCCATTTATTTTTAAGTTTTGACCCAAAATATTGTGATGTCTTAATGACTTGGATTATCTTTTTAATTTTGGACGTCTTTGGCAAAATTCCATCCAAATAAGTATAACCATCATCATCCTTGATTTGGTTATTTGCCCTTTACTTGACTCTTAAATGCAAGTTATTAAAAATTGAAATAAAATCCTGAATGAGTAATTATACAATCAATTTTCTGTTCTCTAAAACTAAGTGTTTGGCTTGATTTGAAAATAAAACTACAATAGAGCAATTTTGGCCAAATTGTAAAGCACTCAGGTATTAAAAATGCAAAGGTGGGCCATCTCAGCACACACGCTATTCATAACATGGATATGTTCTAAGTATTAAGACACACAGATTTCTCTATCTCTTGATTCTTTTTCTCTGGTTAAAATGATTGTTTTTATTATTTTACTGCAGGAAAATTGGGATTTAAATTTTTCTTTTTTTTTTCCCTTTTTTTGTTGTGTTTTTTTGTTGTGTGGTTTTGATTTGCTGTGGTAGCTTCAATTTTAATCATCCACTTTTCGTTTTACACCGCAATTGAAAAACTGATAACAAATTAATTCCGCTCCAGACAAAATAATGAAGAAATTTTACATTTTTCACAATTTTCAATTTTTTTTTTTTTCAAATTTCACAATTTCACTAAAATACAGTTGCATCTAGGATTCACCACTGAGTCCTGACATGATGTAGACCTCTACCTGTGACCTGCTTTTATCAAATTAAATAGTTCCTTTTCCCCAAATTTTCAGCTGGGTGGACATGTAATCTTAACTATTTTAAGTAGCTAGACACATTTGTAGCATAACAACTGTCTCCATGAAAGAGATGTAGAACTTACTCTATACTCTTATTTTTATTTTTTTTTTGCATTAATTGAGCATTGTAAATCAGACTATATCTTGTAGTCTTAAGAAAAATTAAATAGTCTCACTTTTCAAAATAGGAATCAACTTCTTCCTTAAATAGAGCTGCTGCCCATTCGAAAAAGGGATTACTACCCAGGCTAGCCAGGAATCGTTTATCCCGTGTTCTTCACAGTTTTTCTCCCATATTTTTTTCATTATTTTCTCTCGTTTTTAAATCAGTTTGTGACATTTTTCTTTGTTATTTTATTCTCAGAACGTCATTTAATACTTGGCAGATAATTGATGCCCAAATGATGTGACGAAATGCTTTTGTTTTATATCTTCAGCAAATATTATTTCAATAGAGTAAATCGTTTACAATTTTGTTCACACAGGTATCAATGAATGTGCCAGCATGCCCTGTTTCAATGGTGCGACTTGTGATGACATGGTGAATATGTTTACCTGCAATTGCGCCTCAGGATATGAGGGTACTCTCTGTGATATTGGTAATCTATCTATCTATCTATCTATCTATCTATCTATCTATCTATCTATCTATCTGTCTGTCTGTCTGTCTGTCTGTCTGTCTGTCTGTCGATCGATCCATCTATCGTTCGATCGATGTCGACCGATCGAGCAATTGATCGACCTTTCTATCTTATATATAAAGTAATTGAACAATGGAAAACACACTGGGAAATGATAAACAATAATTAAAAAAGAGCAACATTTTTTTGCCTAGAATGGAATACAAACAAACTGGCCTCATGGTTACAAGGTAACCCAACTGTGCTCTGCCAACTGAGCTGTCCAGTCCTTGGTTGGAAGCTATCCAGATATAAATATCTCATATTTTGAAGGTGCCAGTCAAAAGTCAGAGTGACTTTCATACAGTGAAATCAGTGATCACTTCTGATTTTTATTTGATAAATTTCCCACTTTCTTGGCAAAATTGATAGATACTGAATAGTCAGACTGGCATAACTTTCTACAAATGAATTTTCCTCTTGGTACGAAAGCAGGTAAAATAGGTTTCTATGCTACTACCAAGTCTGGTGTATATGTATGGGTTTTAGGTATGTGATAAGGTATGTTACTTGGTACAAAGTTAATGTTCAGTTTTATTGGATTGTTCATCATCAAACGTTTGGAAGAACATCCACTGAAGGAGAAAGTTCTTTGATTATTTTATGCTGATTTTAATGGAGTAACTTCTGTTTTGTAAATTAAGTACATTTGTCTCATTAGCTTCTTCTGTCGTTGACAAGGCAGTTGTTTAAAACCCTGTAAAATTTCGTACTGAATATCATCGGACAAACATATTAGCCTAGTACTATATGTATGTATGTATGTGTATGGTGGTAGACTACTGCAGTTATGAAAGGACATAGTTGAAGAATGAAACTATGAAACTCAGAATTTATTGTCATTTTGTATTTGCTCCCCTAAAAGAAACAACGTTTTATACTATGCTTCCTTGCACTCGTACTCGTGACTTATAGTACCACAAAGTTTGCATATTCCATCATTCAATAAACAAGATGCATCTAAGCCTAGAAGGTACTATTTTGCGTGCTAGAAGTGGGTTGGAACCTGATGGCATCAATGATTCATTCACACATGTTAAAATTCTTATATCTGATTGGTCGGTCATCGTCGTCAGCGGACCGTTCATTACTTATTACTCATTACTTCATTACTTATTACTTCTAGTGTTGCAGTAATCAAAAGTACTCGTTACTGGAGTAGTACTGGAGTACCTAATTTGCAAGCACTCGGTAAAATTACTAAGATTTTACAGTACTCGCACTCAACATTCAGTACTTGGACCCGGATACTAAAGTAATGGTACTTGTACTCGATTGAAAGTTCTTGGTACTCGCTCAAGACGAGTTCATTCAGTACTTGTACTCGATTGAAAGTACTTGGTGGAGTTCTTTAGGAGTGCATACATGGAAAATTGGTTTATCATTTTGGCACTTTATTGCATAATAATACTATACTGGTAGGAATCTACCCCAGCAGTATCATACATGTAGGCTAGTGTTATTACAAGGTAAAACATAGGAAGGTGAAGAATGCACCAGTGAAGTTTGTTGCTATGGTAATGAATGATTACAGTATTGGTTTTATAGTGTAATACTCCTCCTGCATTCATATCAGGAAGTTGCTTGCTACAGCAGCTGTTTTGTCATTCTAATATCAGAAATCAAACTCAGAGCAATGACATCACATTCAACTGTTTTATCAGGGAGATCGTCAGGGAGAATAAATCAGCGTTTAAGGTTCTTCTTTTCAATAAATCAAAAGTACTCAACAAATTTAGGGATGTAAAAGGTACTTGTACTTGGTACGCAGATTCATCAGTGATACACTCGGTCCCTTAACTTGGAACTTAACAGCAATACTCAGACACCAGTACTTAGTACTCGGGACCTCAAGTGTCCAAAAGGACTCGGATAACAGTACTTGACTAGAACACCGAAAACGTACAAAACATATCCGTTTTACAAACCAGCTATTGGATAAATCGATCCAGCAACAGTGGGAATTTTGCCAATGTTCAACTTTTGAGATGAAATCTGAATAGATTCATTCAAGTTTTTGCATTTAGCTTCTACCAAAAAGGTCTGAGTAGTTACATATCCAATGATTTCGTTTTGTTCTTTGGCCTTTAACTTCTTCTCTTTTCTCCTTCTACTTCCTTTGATCCAGAATCGGATGAATGCTTAAGTGATCCGTGTCGCAGTGGATCTACCTGTGTCGATTTGGTAGATGCCTACGAGTGCATGTGCCAACTTGGCTTCAACGGCACAAACTGTGAAATTAGTGAGTCAGCTTATCAACTTTAAATCGTTAAATTGTTCATTTTGGCATATATTGTTATACACTCATCCCGCCAGCAGCTGGCCCAGTAATGCTGCTATTAGCCCATACTGACCTCAGCAGAGTGCCAGGGTAAAGCTCTCAGTTCTCAACTATTTTGCATGGATTTCTACAAGTGTGTGTAAAGGGGTGCATTTCTCGCTCAGTATATGTGGGAGACACCACAATACAAGTTATACATCAATTCGTAGGGATCTGTGACAACAAAGAAAGATATCGAATAAGTGAAGAATATTTGGACAAAGTTGCAGTAGGTTGAGTTAGGTAAATGTTGAATATTAAACTAATGAAGAATATTTGGACAAAGTTGCAGTAAGTTCAGTTATAGGTAAATGTTGAATATTAAACTGTTGTTGGACTTGACACCTGCAAACATGAAGAGAATAGCTGCCTGGCTTTGTGTATACAGGTTATACAAGAGGTGGTGGCCGGGGGAGGGGGAGGTAAGGGTGGGGTTTGGGGGAGACACGTGCATCTTATGTGACTAAGCTCAACCCATCTGATCCCATGTTTTATTTCTGAAGGTTTCCTAATTTTTTACTTTAGACATTTTATTAATAATACTCAACCCTCTGAGAAGAGAAAAGACTGTGTTCTCAGTCTGTGGACCTATTTTACGTTGAAAATTACGTTTTCTGGAGGTACTCTAATACATTTTGATTTTCAGAAATTTTGAAAATTTTGTCTCTCTCACAGATATAAATGAATGCGCATCCGATCCTTGTGCAAATGGAGCCACTTGCATAGATGGAATTGGGTTATATAGTTGTATGTGCCCTGATGGATTTAATGGGACAAATTGTGCAAATGGTAGGATTCACATTTGTATTCTCATTCAAATTGTTTCCAGAAATAGTGAAGAAAGAATCATCTTTTGAATGTGTTTTGAGGATGAAGTTAATGTAATCATTGTCAGTGGAAGATGTTGGTTACCTATGTGGGTAGCTGTTGTCGTTTACTTGGGAGCAGTAATCCTACTTAGAAGTGGTTTCATTTCACACAACATACCTATCAATACATAATATTTGCATTCATATTACTGATGCCTAGTATGCACATACTGTACCATGTATCAATACATAATATGTGCATACCATACACTGTTGCCTAGTGTGCCCATACCATATGTATCAATACGTAGTGGATTGGTAGAAGATTTGTGGTAGCCACGTATCTAACGAATAGATAGAATATTTATACATTGTGGGGCAAGATCCAGATGGGAGGCTAGAATTAATTCTTAGCCCTAGCAAAATTAGCAACAAACATAATTTGGCTAAAAAGAAAAAAAGATACATAGGGACAATTTCTGTATGCTTGGTGTGTGGGGATTCCTTACTTTAATTAATTTCTCCTGGGCCCTCTCCAAGAAATCCTGTATCCACAAATCCATTATCTTAAACACCTTAACCTACAAGGCATTTTTAATACAGAGGAATATCAATATAATGATGATACCATCTCTTGTATCCTTTTGTTTCTTCACATTTTGAGACTGACTTGATAAAAATGTTTTTGACTCTTTTTTTTTCCTTCTTATATTCCAGGGAAATTTAATGAACCATTCATGTTTTATAACGTTGTTCATAATCACCCATTTTTCATCACATACTACTGATATTAGTACTATCATATTCATCTTGCATGATTGTAGATTTTAGGAAATCTAACTAATCTATATCTAAATCTGATCCATCCAGTACTTTTATACCACCTTAAAACTAACAAGCCCTACCGAAATTTGCAGTCAAACACTTCCGACCTCGTTGGTTTGTTTTTTACGGACGTTAGGATTCGACAGAGAAATTTAAAAAGGTTGCAGACATGTAGTTACAAAACTTTGCTATTCAAGTCTAAAAAAAACAAAAAACAAAACAAAAAAACAACAATTAAGCTAAATTTGAAATACAACATGATAAAACACTTTTTTCAACAAAAAGGAACTGAATTCAATTGTGAACGATGTATTTTCTTGGAAAGAGCATTCTATGCTGAACTTGCGTGTTATATCTTGTACCAGTCGGCATAAAGTAGAAAACCACACTGTACGTAGAGGTCTTTTTTCTTTTTTTTTGTCCTATATTTCATGTTGTGTCTTTGGTCCCTGTAGACATCAACGAGTGTAGCAGTGACCCTTGTATGAACGGTGGCAGTTGTACCGATCTAGAAAATGGATTCGAATGTAACTGCACTGGTACTGGCTATGAAGGTACCATGTGCCAAAATGGTAAGTTTGTTAAGAGGAATATTTCACAATTTCTTGAGCAAATGACCTGCTATGACTTTCCTCTCTTTCCCGGTCTGCTACAGTGTGGTACGTAAGAACCACATTCAGAAATTAAACGATAAGTTCATCACTATCTCGATTCATGAGGAACGTTTCGTACAGTGAGTTGCTGTCTTGTGAATAAAAAGACGGTTAATGCTTCCTTCCCCTTGATATTTGGCAGTTTTAAATAGTTGAAGTCTAGCAGATTTATATTGCAAAAGAGCAATATAATTCAACAGTAGTGTGTTTATATTGCGATACTGCAAGTAATATTCAAGTATTAACGACAGTTCTGTAACAATTATAATTCAGGCTCCATGTTTTATGAACTTTCGAAAACAGAATGTAAGTCCCTTAAAATCCCATCGGCATTCCAACTTAGTAACTTAAAATATCCCAAGAAGAAAAGTTAGTGGTTTTGTTTATCTGTATATATATATACATATATATAGGAATAACAGGGAAAAAAATGTTAAACAACTACGCTGCATTTAGAGAATGGCCGGATCTCGAGTGAGATACAAAATTTAAATTATGTGAGTGATTGGAAGTAAAACAGCCAATGTTTGGTATTTGCAGAGCTTTTGAGCAAAACTAGCTCTTCTTCAGTGCATGATCACCAAAAGTGACAAGGAGTAGTAGGAATTGAAATTTTGGCAGGTGGAGCAGCATTTAAATTATTTAAAATTTAATCATTATTGTTACACTTTTAGTGAAACAATTTTCTCAGTGAAACATCGAAGGGCTGTCGTGAGAGTGAAAAAAAAGGTGTAAGGATTAAGGTCCTCTGAGGAAAACTAGATTAACAATAAAAAATAAATTTAAAACAATTTAAAAAACTGGCGAGCAGTGAACTTGAGCAGTCTTCCATGGATTTGATATTTTTTAGTCTCAAAAGTTAGGGAACAGGGTTTGGTCTATATTTTTTCACTGTTTTTGAAACATTTTCCTTCGCCACCGTCTGTATGTTACCTCACCCTTTGGGTTCACTAAAAAAACTTGAAACCTATAGTCAGTTAAAGAAGTAGGAATCAAATCTTTTGGGTCAACCCAAACTTGACCTTGCAACTTTCTTGTAGAAGGGTCAGTTCATTGTGCATTAACGACACTCACATATTTGTCTCATAATCTGGAGTTCCTGAAGTCCGACAAGTTACGACTTTGAAACTTTCATGTTTAATGCCGTAATTCTCAGCCAAGTTCTAGTGCCCAAGATTTATACAATTTATACATACACTCTCTCTCAAGGTGTTGTACTGTAATAGCTATGAATTTATCACTACTGGCAAGTCATAGGTCATCAGGATTGGCCCAAAGTTTTAGGACATAAATTGCTCGAAGTTTTAAAAGTACATTCCTAGAGTTGGCTCTGGTTGTCCAAATTAGTCTCAAAATATCTTACCAGATAATTTAGTGTCTCAGTGTGGATAAATTCCTTTGTAATTAAGAGTCGGGTAAAGAGCTAGCTGTTTAAAGAATTGTGGGTGACCATTATCCAACTTTCTAGCATATTTGGAGGGCAATGACTGATGATCTTTTAATAACTCTGAATATAATTGATAAAATGATAACTCATAATCAGATATATTTCATCACATTAATCTTATAATCAGTTATCGATTGTCACTAAGCTCATTTCAATATTAAAACCATATTTGTCGATGAAATCGTAATTTAAGTTTAATAGCTAACAAACTCCCTTCATGTGTAAAGAAATGAAAACTAATCAATCATGGACAATTCGGATTTCATTTTCATTTTGACAGCTTTTTGCCATTTTAGAGTAACAAGTTTCCTTCCATTACCGAAACCTTCCCACATTGCCCCATATTTTCGTATCATATTTGGGATAACACTGAGGATGTATGGACTATTCTTGGTATTTGTGGACAATCATGTACCATTCTGATACACTATGATATTTTATACCATTGCATCCATCAGACTGTTAAAAGCCCCCCCCCCCCCCCCCCCATCCAACTATTTATTTTTAAATGTCACTCAGATATTGTCAATTTATGGTGTCTACTGATTGGATTCAAATCAGTTTAATTCATATAGATTTGAAAATAAAGTGTTGTTACTAGATGTCTGGATGATATTCCCATAATTTGCCTGCACTCTTGGCTGTACGCATACCATGTAGGGGAGTATGAAAGCATATTAAATATGAGTAGGGGAGTATGGAAGGATACTATATTAGAGTAGGGTAGTATGGAAGGATACTTGACCATTTCGGGGGGGGGGGGGGGGAATCTTACAAGCTTCAACCTTGAGAATTTCTTGCGTAAAGTGGATTAAATATGACTTTTCTTAACATGATTTCATTTTGAATCGATTTTGTTCTAATATTTATGTTCATATCACGTGACTATTATCAATCTCCTTTTCTTTATATAATTATGTCAAAATGCAAAATAAGTTCACGTTTCCCATGTTTTGACAGA
>KN884123.1:66331-81660 GCA_000934455.1 Apostichopus parvimensis
ACCATGTTGGAGGGAACCAAACGGAAAGTGGTACAACAAACATTTTCAACCGTTGTTACTAAGGTGCTTGATGCAGATACACTAAGCAATTAGGAATGGGGTGGGGGGGGGGGCAACAACTTTGAATCATTCTAACAAGCCGTGTAATCTTTCAACAAATTTCATTCCCCTGAAAACAAGTGAGATCTGTGTGGTTACAAACATTTGTGCCCAGCATTTAATCCAATCAGTCAATAGTATGTCCACCACCCCCTACCCCCAAAAAGTTAGTGTAACATTTTGTTTTATTGGAAACCTTTCTAAATATGCATCACTGGATTTCTCACTTCAAAGTCAAATTGTTTCAAAATGTATCCTATAATGTTAACACTACTCTACTGGCATCAGAGGTGGAGGATTGGCCTGTCAGAGGCTCTGCCAAGGAGAGGACCCAAAATCACAATTTTTTTTCGGGATCGTGAACGACGCTGTTTTCCCTAGCGTGGCGCCAATTGCACTGCTTGTTTCAAGGTACCAGAGCTGCCTTTTAGATCACTGCACCGGTAGTAACTTATGCCCCAATCCACCCCTGACGTAGCAACTTATGCCCCAATCCACACCTGACGTAGCAACTTATGCCCCAATCCACACCTGACGTAGCAACTTATGCCTCAATCCACCCCCTGACGTAGCAACTTATGCCCCAATCCACCCCTGACGTAGTAACTTATGCCCCAATCCACCCCTGACGTAGTAACTTTTGCCCCAATCCACCCCTGACGTAGCAACTTATGCCCCAATCCACCCCTGACGTAGTAACTTATGCCCCAATCCACCCCCTGACGTATGGTAAAACTTACACACACATGAGAAAAGCAAGAAATAATTGTCAAATCCTAGTTTGGGATCTCCAAGCCCTTTATATTGTTCATTCCTGAGGGAGCATTATCTGAATTCCAATGAAAACTATTTTTTGACATTCTTTTGATGATGGACGCATTTTTTTGGATGACATACGATAACCATTTCATTCACTCAGTAGAGGAGAAGAATGCTTGCACACCCAATTTAACACATCTTGAACATCCCATCGATGGTCACGCCTATCACAGAATCGAATAAATATGTCACAGGATTCATCGATCACATGAATTCCTCGTACGGACATTACCAAGGACTATGAAGTCTTACGTACTGTTTCACACGTGAAATGATATGAGGATATTAATAGCATACGTATCAACCTCTTTCAATCATGTCTGAATGATCCCTGACTTAGACTAGGCTCTTTCAGCAGCGACTCAAGGCATTTACATAAAAATTTCTTTTCAAAATGCAACATTCTCCTCTTTGTTGATGGGGACAGAATTTACCTCCAGTATTTCTATCCACCATCATTTTTTTGCTCTCTATCTCTCACTCTCTCTGAGACTCTCCACCCAACGACTAAATGCTTTGACTACAATTAGTGGTAAGGCTGGTTAAATATTTACAGCGAGTTAACCAGATGACCAGGATTACCATCACCGATGAGACGGAGATGCTCCAGCTGAGGCAGATACGTTGTCTCCTCCACTATTAGATCCCTCCACAACTGGGCTCTGAGAAGGGGGCAAACATAAAATAAAAGACAAAAATAAATTTCAAAAAAAATAAGAAAAAAACAAGAGAAATTATTAAGGGGGAAAAAAAGAATTCAACAAAATGAAACGGGGAATTAATCCAATTAGAAATGAAGTATTCAATTTCTCCTCCCAGGTGGGAACTTTTTTTTTGGTTTCTCCTTGTTTAGATCCTCAGCATTAGGCATGTAATACCATCCTGTGTTTTAAAACAAGTGTGTAATTATTGAGGCGTTACAGTAATCGGTCGACATCCAGTACTACCTTCCACAGGTCATGATTGGAGTAACGCATTTCACAACAGAAAACAAACGACCAAAGGTCTATCCCAAAGAGGTGCGGGGAATCGTCTAAAGACGAGGATGAAAGTGACTAGAATAAGCCCATTAAATGTCATGAATCCCATTTTGAATTTGTAACCGCGGAAATTAAATCGATTACAGGGGAATTGGCCCTCTGACTTAGATGTAAGGATATATACATTTTTTTTCTTCAGAAAGATCGATTTAATATTAACCATATTCTCCGGCATTTTTAAGATTTACTGCTACTATGTATTAAATTGCATCTGATACCAAACTTAGAGTAACACACAATTATAAATGCAAAACATAGAAATGGGAAGAACTCATGCTCTCTGGTGACTTCAGATATCTCTTGTTTCACAAGAAAACAAGACTGCCTGGAGTATACATTTTATGCTACGGTGTAGAACATGTTGCAAAGGGGTTTGAAATTCAAGGCCATGTGTCAAGGTTGCACATGCAAATTACAAAAAAAAAGATAATTAATTCAAACGCATGTGGTTTACAACCATTAATTTTCTCTTGGGAGGGAGGGGGGGGGGGCTAACGAAAGTGGGGTTTTCATTATATTTGAAATGAAAATATCAAAGGAGTGAGAAAATTAAGGACAAGTCCTTGATATCAAGTCTTCAATTTAAGAGGTTAAAATTCTGGCTAGCTTGGACGTTGGATTCTCAAGCCTACTCTGTTGACCTCACTAATATACAACATTCCGGCTATCCTTGCAAAGATTGGTTCCAACAGACGGACGGATGGACAGCAGTACCAGTCCTCGAGCGACACAAACAGAACCATAACAAACTTGGACACGTGTTTGATTGCACTAAATGGAAAGCATATCAAATGACTTAGGGAAACAAAGAGCCCATATTAGCACAACCCAGCAGCTCAATATAAAACATTAGAACTTGGTTAGTTTCCTATCATTCCCCAAATAACAAACAATAAATCCATCCCTTGTCTACTAATCCCCTTTCCATCCCTTGTCTACTAATCTTACATCTATCTCTTTGTGTTCACCATGCTCATTAATCTGTCTGTATTCTGTGCGTGTTTTTGTCCCCTCTTTTAACTTAACTTGTCATTTAGCCTTTGAAGAAGATCCTGCTAGGATCAAAATGTCAGGCCAACTTACTTTTACACATTCTCCCACACAGGCTCTCTAGTGGATAAGCTAAGTTTGCTAACAGTTTATTTTATTTTGAAACAACAAATCCAATCTAAGCAACTGTTTCCAGATTGTCCTCATATGACTTAAGCACAGTTTTTTCCAACATTTTAATTTCTTCCTCTGGGTGTGTTCTGTCATGCATTTCCCCAAGTTAGCTGGCAAGCAAAGCATATGTTGCACCTTCTTACACCAACATCTACCCCCCCACCCCCACCCCTCCCCCCCCCCCCCCCCCCCCCCCCCCCCCCCCTCACATTCCACCTCATGCAGTTCATACTGGTTCCTAAAGAGGCATTCATTTCATTACATTCAGGTATAAATGGATTTCTTGCTGCACAATTTTTGTTTCAAATAAAACATATATCACTCTAAAAAATAACTCACAAGTTATATAAATATGCAATCAGCAAATTACTACACAAAAATATCACATACTTATTCAGAAGAAAAAAATATATATATATATATATGAAAATGAGAGAAACTTGAAAGAAAAAGGAGAAGCCATCATTACTTTTAAGAGTAACATAATAATATCAAGGTGACCACTGTCAGGTTACAGGTGTGATTAAACATAAATATGTCAGCAAGTCCAACGATAATGAAGAAATTAAGAAGGATAAACCAACTGATAATGGGGGTGGGGGTGAGTTGGGAGGATGGAGGGGGAGGGAATCATCACATCGAGGAGGGTAAAACCTCACCTCCGTTCATACTCACACTGGAATACTGAAATTTGGCAAAAGTAAAAGGAAAAGACGCAAGTGCTAATGGTAATAACAACATGTCTAGCACTGAAAAATTGATAGATTTCTTTCCAAGTATCACTGATTACGCTTCCCTTAGTTACGCTTCCATTCACGGCTCAGACCTTATCCCGACTGTACAGAATGACTGTCTTTGCTTACATCCCATCGGTTTTGTATTTAAACTAAAGATACATAGTCTGAAAAGCGAATTTAAAGAAAATTGCAACTCAACGAATTACTCAGATAAACATTTTAATAAGACAATAAATGAGGGAAAAAAAAGGGGGGGGATATTTTTTTCCCTTTCATGTGACCAAATCAAAACAAACACTCAAAAGTGAATTTAGATGTATTAAGATGTACAAGGATATACAAAACTAGCATCACAACCAGTCTGATGGTTAGATGAGGCAAGAGTCCATACCCAAACCAGCTTATATCTCCATAATCTGTCCATATTGGGTGTAGATTTAAGAAACAACCCCTCCCCCCCCTTCCTTTGAATTAATCTCCCCTGTGCACTCTGTAATGCATGTGGTAGCTAGCATAAATCCTTACCCCATGGACCTGCTCATAAGCTAATGGCAATCTCTATGTCTTTCATACATTTCTTGGTATTCAGCCTGGAGCATGATCATTCTAACAGCAATTACGTTCTCATGGTAGGATAGTTATAATACTAACGCATGATTACAAACGCAGCTCAAAGATGATATGATACATTCACTCTTCCCTCCCTTCTTTAAAACTGCCCACGTAGTACTACCTTAAAATAGCTTTCTCTCCTCACTCTATTGAAGTTGTTTAGTCTCTTCTTTACTCTTAGAGAATGGTGTACTATTAACATGGCTCTGGTTTATGCTTACCTTCACTTGGATGTCATTCTTCAACATGGCTGACCTCAATATGAGAGCCTAGAAGAGGGAAAAAGACAATAAATTTAATAAGGACATTTTTCCTTTTTTTTTAGAATCCTGAGGCATGCTCTGAATTTCTGATGTTTGTTACCTCCGTTGCCATGACTACCGACCTATGCAGTGACATTAATAGTTAATCATGTGACAACATCTTGGCTAAAGGTATAAGCAAAATCTGCCAATCCCACATCCTGCCCCTCACCAACTTGTACTGGCCTCAGTATTAGGATCTTATTTCCGTAATTTCAAAAGAGACTATATGAGGGCTGACTGAACAAAATTACAGCATGAATTTAAATATTGAGAGGAAAACAGCTTGAGACTAGTTTTACAAGGGCAATATTACTTTGTATTCATGAATGAGACATACCACCCATAAACCACATCGGAAATCATAAATCAAGAAATCAATCTCTATGATAAGATCCTGTTCCCCAAAAATACTTTATGTTCCCTTTTCTATTTTTATGCCCCCCAGTTTAACTTCTTTCTTAAAGTCCCTAAAGTTAACATGTGATTCAGTACAGCTTGACCTTTGACCTCACCTTTGTTCTCCTCTGAAATGCCAACCCCATTGCAAGACTTTTTTCAAATGTTGAACATCTCTGGTCTACATCCCTGGCATACAAGATCTGCGTACGAAACACATCCAATCATAAAATACCTCGTCAACTTGGTCGTGTCAAAATGGTCAGTACAAGATACTGGCTATCAACGATATAGTACGTGGGTTAACTTAAAGAAAGCTGGTCGCATTAACCTATTGTCATGTGAAATTTCTTGGATTAGAGAGTTCCTAGTGAAGTTAACCACTGAATATTTTCTTTCATACACTTCAACCGTATCATTATCCCAGGCATGTAAGCCGCTGATAACATTACATTGGTAGCACACACATACATACACGTGCACACACACACACATGTAAAGCTAATTGGACTTGGAATGAGTACTTAATTAAGCAAAGCTGTTGTGTTTTCTTAATGACAACTCATGACGCCATTTTGAAAGAGTGTCAATCTACTTTATTGATGGCGCTATACTACAATTGCATTGTACTACAATGGCTAGATAAAACATGATTGATATTCAGATAGTAATCATTCTTAAATATGATTCGTGTAAAACAACAACTAGGAAAACGTTTGGGAAATTTTTTCAGGAAATACAAACGACTTCTTATCACAACAACTTTGTAAGGCTGCACATGGGGGAGGGTTAGGGGGAGGGGGAGGGTTAGGGGGGCGATAGAAAGGGAGGATCAGTGATATTCACCAACAGACATTTACCTTGTTGTGTGAATCGATTCTAGCGTTTATTTGTCCGTCTAATATTAAATGCATCAGTTCATCCTCTAGGGCTGGTACTGTAGTATTGAAAGCAATGGCCATCTTGTGCATGTCAGCTGATACATAGGGACTGAAATACTGGAAATGAAAGTGAAAGAAAAGTTAAGCTGAGAAGCTCAAAAGTCCACCATAACATAACTAAGAAATAAACACAAAAAGGCTTGGCATAGTCCTTCAGAAACATACAAAGGCCACCATAGTTGTAAGAAACATTCCAAGGCCTAGGGTATAGGACCCCTCACCCCCCCCCCCACAAACATTTATCTGGCCCCCAAAAAATGGCCTCCTCCAAAAAGAAGTCTAGCTATGCCCCTGATGAGGTGTCTACCTGTCATTCAAATTGACTGGAGTACATCTTAAGATTAGCAGTACAAACAAGCTAGTGAACCAAAGGAGTAATTCGGTCTCAACATCCTAAACTCACCAATTACTACAAGTGTACTTTTTGAAGCTTGTCTTATATTATTTTTTGTTCAAGAATCAGAGGCTAATTTTCACGCAAATAAGAAAGATCGGTTGTCTCATTTCGAAACAGTACTATAAAATAAATTTCTCTACTAAATAATTTTGGTTAAAAACATGATATAACTTTCAATAAACATTTAATGAAATATTGGCAAAGCCAGAAGTTTCTTTGTCCCTTCCTTTTGATAAGTTACCTGTATAAGAGCTCTGTTCCTTATCTGTGAGTAGAGGGTAGCAACATGAGTGGCAAGGTACATGTCCAAGAGAAGATTGTCCTTGATTTCATCCAACAGCTTCAGACAAGACGCGTACTTCGACTGATAAAACATGAAGATGATATCTCGCAACTGAGGCTCCAGTTCCAGAAACAACTTGAAAGAGCTGAGGAAAACAAATATCTTTCAGGTGAGAAGATCAGATACATAGAGACCACAATGATGCAGCAATTAAGTAAATAGTTGTTTTTTTTTAGTTAGTTTTGTTATCATTTCATACACAAGAATATTTTTCAAACATAATAACCTGAAATTTCTTTTCAAAGTTGCCTCAACAGCAAAGGCTGTCGTCTAACACAACTGAACGTAAGACCGATTGTTCTCTGGGGTTTTTATTCCTTTCTTTTTTTTACTGTAATAAACTTGTTTTCCTTTGACCAACCTCAGTCTAGTTTAAGAGTCAGTTTTTTAATGATGAGGAAGACATGTATACTTGATCAGAAAGGTAAGCGGATGGTTACAAACATACCTGCTTGATATTATATTTTTCTGCAGTTCTTGTCTTGTGTATGATGCTAGAGCACAGAGACCACCATAGACAGCTACATTGTTAGGAGAGAGCAGCTAAAAAAGTAGAAAAAAATAAAATATTCTGACCAAAGAGACTAACAGTGAATGTTTGTACATCTAAATCATTTCTATAATCATTTTTATGTCACTAGGACAACATGACCTTGGGAAAGTGGGGGGGAGGAGGGGGTAAGGAATTAAAAGGATCATTTCCTCCATTCAGTTAAACTTGTTAACCCTCTTTTATGGTGACTAGGAAAAGCCCCCCTCTGGAAGACTGGAACTGGTAAGTCATCTGTTCCGATTACAAGGTGCTACGATGGCATTACCCTATACATCATCATCTCATACTACTGTAGGAGAAACAGAAGATTTGACCCGCTCAACCAGAAAAACAGAAAAAACCTTTTACCATTGTATGTCATTTTCTTGTCTAATAACATGAATACAATCTTGAGTACACCATCCCATTCTTCCAAAGTAGTTCAACTTTTTTGAAAAGGACATTTTTGCTTGTCCATATTCCACACATCAATTGACCCAAGATCAGGGATGACTAATACCGAATTGTCAAGAGGGAATTAGGCTTGCAGCACATTCTTCATTCAATTAACTCACACTGGCAGCGAAACATGGAGTAACTGGCAACCGCCAAAAGGCTAAACATTTAACTGTGGAGAATCTCCTAAGTGCCATCCGTTGTTAGATTTGCTAGTTTACTCTCTGATGCAATTTCTCTTAGCCTTTAGAAATGTTCTTTTATTTGTTTTAACCATCCAGGGTTCTTTGCTTGTTTATGACATTTGGCTGCAGAAGGCTGAAACAAACCAAAAGCTACCAAAATATTGTCTACTCCTTTCAACTCGTAGTTGATGTTCGCTTTCGTTATTTCTTCTTATTGGTGGTTGTCGTGTGTTCTACGATTTATCAAACGTCACCATTTCACATTAATAGATTTCCTTTCCCATGAACTTGGCTTAAAACTTAATTTGTTTTCTTACCTCTGGGAAATCACAGTGATCAAAGGAAGCTTGCAGGAAGTACTTTGCTGCTGGCTTGTATTTCTTCGTTGCTAATTCTGCGACTCCTGCCGCACATTTTAACTTTGTCACAATCACCATGTTATCCTTTGAATCTTTCTGTAAATGCAAGGAGAGAGAGAGAGGGAGAAAGGGCAACGTTGGTTAAAGAAAGCCACATAATAACAATTAGAACAAACAATAGAATAAGCTATGTTAGCCACTGGCCCCCTGCTTTTTGCAGATCCATGTGGAATATTTTGTCACCAGAAATCAGACCTGCTTTTGCTCCATAGCAGAATGCCTTCAAATATAAATGTGCAAAATTTCAACAATGGCATAAATAGAGAAAACACACTTCTTTCTTTTGATCCTGTAAGGAGCATGGCATATGATAAACTTGTACAAATGAAGACTTAAATTGGACCAAAATGTTTCACCGAGAGGGGGATGCAAGGGAGGGGTGACAGTTAGATGAGAAAATATGTGAGGGCTTCTCAAGGATCGATGACACTTCTCTTTGATGTAGGAAAACCTTACTTTCAATTCTGCGATATGAATAAGAAAACGTTGTCAATAAAATAGTATTCAGATATTTCTTTTCATTTCACACTGTCCACCCTCCCCCCACTGCCCCACCCCCCCTCTTCATGTGAGTATGATTCAAATTTCAAACTGACCTCTGTAAGTTCTGGTGATGACTCGGCCTTCGTGACATAACTCAAGACGTGAGACCAATTCTTTAAATGTATGCTAACCTGTCAACAGGAATGGTTAAAATGTCAGTACAGTCTAAATGTAACAACTCTATAAAAAAAATAAAAATTCAAATTAGATATTTTAGAAAGGTAAACAGGAATCAGAACATTTTGAAGGAGTGAAGAAGTGTTTGAATAAACTTCAGTGTTTGAACAAAAATATGGACACGATTTGAGATTTTCTCATTCGACATTAGGTATTGGTTGAATCGTCAACAACTGTAGTTTTCTCTGGTAATAAAATTTAATATTGCTTCCAACAATCCATGGCACTTGAAGAAACAGCCTAAAGTAGTCATGCTGCTTTAAATGATACTTAGACCTAGAGGAAAAGAATTCCCACTTGATGGTACTGATTTCTTCCTTCCAGTTTAAGACTTACTTTGATAACATTTAGACACATGTTGATAATATGTTTGGGACTGGTACAGTAATCCCTGGCCCTCGAGTAACATTTAAGGGCGTTGCTTAAATCTCCGAGATCAAGGTAATGATCTCCTAGGTCGTCGTGGCCTCGTCTGTTGATGAAACAAAAGAAACCAGTCTCAAATCAGAAGACATTTTGTAGCTATATGACAACAACCATCCTAATTTGTGATGCATTATACAAATGATGACGGGGAAAATCGCTGACTAATTAAAGAAACAACTCTGAAAAAAGCAGAAGAAATACCATCAGAAAAATCTAGAATGAGTGAATTTAGGAATACAAGTCAAATGGGCAATGCTGAGTAATTCGTCTGGCCCTTCTTTGGTGGTAAAAACCTTAGAATTAACTTTGGCTTTTGGAGTCTTCCTTAGAAGCCACAGTACTTTGGCATAATGAGTAACCAGTTATCACAAACAAGAAAGTAGCAGGGAAGTGATTTCAAGAGATA
Source organism: Apostichopus parvimensis (assembly GCA_000934455.1). NCBI lineage: Eukaryota > Metazoa > Echinodermata > Holothuroidea > Aspidochirotida > Stichopodidae > Apostichopus > Apostichopus parvimensis. The sequence goes on from KN884123.1 coordinate 76,329, forward strand.
TTCCGATTTTTAATGTAATGTGTGTATACATACATTGATGGAGGTAAACTGACTGGGAAATTAAAAGCAATTTTTAAAAAGAATCAAGAAATGTTTGGCTAGAATGGGATTCAAACCATCTAGACCTAGTTTGTGGCGAATGCTTACAGACCATTTATTTGCTGGATGCCAGTCAGAAGCCAAATATGTAGCTTGCACACCTTGTATCAAGAGCTCACACCCTAAATTGTTTCAGAATGCTGCAGGTAAACATCTTTACGACAAATTCTCAGAACTGACTATACAAATGTTTTTAAGCTAATCTGCGATGGGCTGTATAAAATCTTCAGTATGGATTCAATGATTAACTATTTTGCACTGCAGGACTATAAACACATTTATGGCCACAATGCCTCAAACTTCCAACATCTGAACTCTACTACACTTTACCTTATGCTTTCCTTGATTGAGTTAGCTTTGTAATTTTTGAGGTCTGTATCCAGTTTTTCAAGTTTTAGAGCTGCTTTTTTGTTTGTAGTTTCAATCCAGTTTGTATCCAGACTGGGTATGTTGTGTACCACTCCTGCGACAGCATCTGGTAACAGTGAAGAACTAGTCCTGGGGAAGAGGAGGTAGAGGTTAAAGGTCACCTTTAATCTCGTATCACTTGACCTGAAACAGCTCTTTCAAGTAATTCAATTTAAAAAAAAAATTGAAAACTTAAGCTCGCTTCCCTTCAAAACATGTCTCGGACAAAACCACTAATACAAAACTATAAATATTGGCAATAAAAGAATGGACACTGACACACTTTAACATGCCAGTGTTTTACTTTACGGATCCAATTATTGGATTCCTTCTCATACTCTGCACCTGTAGTGTTATAAATAAGTAGAAAACAATGATGTTATTTAAAATTTCTTCCAAAATTTTATAATGGTTGATCAAAACTCACTTCAACTTTGTTTGTTTTGTTAATAACTTAATAGTGAGATGGTGCTGAGCTTGATGAATATATACACTACTTACACAGCTTCTGCCAGTTTTGAATGTATATGTTGATAGGCTTGTGTGTTGTACGTTGTTTGTGTATAGTTGAGAGCCATCCGTAGAGCTTCCACTCTCAGGGCTGGACACCGTGCAGCTATGAACAGCAGCCTGTTTATCTTGGCAAACCCAGAATAGCATACTGCATGAGCCTCTAAATCCTGTATATAGAGGTTGGGAGAGAAAGACATGTATTTAGAACTCAATATTTATAACCTCAAGATTTAAAACTTGCAAAGTTATATTTTAAAGTTTCTGGAAAAGACATTTCAATTACATTCATTGAGGAAGCTCTCACATCAAAAAAGTAACATACTTCCTTTGCTCAGACTATTTTATTGGGTAAGATCAACTAATATGAATACTTCAGATTTACTTAATGAATCTGTTATATGGATATGGAGAGTTAAGACACTCTAAAATGGTTTTTAAAAAAAAAGATGGTATGCAAACTTTTCTTACCAGAGTTGGGCTGTCAACAGTATAGCTCAATTCTTCTTGGCTCTCTGAGCCCTCTGGTTGTAAATCCAGCTGCATAGGTTCAAGGGAAACCTAAACAAGACAGAAGAACACATTTAATTAACTAAACTATACTAATATATTCTACAAGCATATAACTGGCAGTAATTCAGATGACTTTCTTCAAGATGTACTTTAGGGCTGTGAGCAGACTCAGCAGAGCCTTTCTTGTCTCTGACCTACAGTAAGCTAGGCAAGGCTTTCAGAGATGGACTCACACCATTGGACCCACACCAAATGAGTTACACCCAGTATTATTACTAGGATTTTGAATGTTGTGTCCACGATTAAAAAGTTGTTTGCCTCCGCTCATAAAAATTTGCGCCCCTGCAGTCCTCTATGAAAACGTGCACTTTAAGATACCTCTACAGGAAGGCCCTGACGAAACATTGGCTTGTGAGCAACGGAAGCCTATAATGTACAAAAAAGTAAAACCAAATGATGAAACCTGTAACTAATATCCAACAACAAAATACTGTCAAATTACAAAGCAGGAAGTTTGCCATAGACTAGTTACAGTACCATATATGCTGACCTAGACATAATGCAATGCATACTGCGTACTGCACAGTATACAACCCTTGCATAGCAATTGTGAAATGTTTTAGGCTATGCATCCATTGTGAATCAACGTAAAGTAAACAATGCCTAAAGAGAAATTGTGCAAATAAAAATACTGCACATTTACGTGATTTAATTGAGGGCCTTATATGATGACAAATATTATTCATATAGATCTTGACGACATGAGAATAAGTCTAATCAAAGTCCTAGTACATGACCACAACTTTTATGATCCCTTGTCGTAAGTTACCATTAATAGTTACCCAATGCAACTTTTTTCAAATGTTTCATTCAAACTTATTCCCCTTTACCCCAACTCGGAAGCCTTTGCCATTACAGTATATTGATAACTTTTAACGCAATGTTGATTAATAAACTCAAGCTTCAATGGCTACTTTTGACTTTTGAATATTGTACAAAAAATTTTAAATGAAGCACGTGGTCAAAGGGACTGTGAAAATTACTTAAGTTGGCAATGAAGTTACAACTGTGGAATGAATGCACATTTTACTTAGCAGCTCTCAATGCAGATAGAACAAACATACTGTGAGATGAAAAAATCTTTAACATATCAGAGAGGTTAGCTTCCCACAAAATCTGTCTGAACTCATATCATTTTGTAATAAAAAAAATGATTCAAATATTACGTGATATTCTTTAAAACGATTCAACTACAACTTTGTACCATTAGCCCTTGTTGTTGCAACGTGTATTTACAAGGTCTAATGTAATTAACGTAATTTGAGTGCACACATATAATAGCCTATAGCATAAACTTCACTATCTCTACACAGGGGAAAGTAACATTACAAGTAGCTTCAGTTGAACAACAAACTTTGTGTTCATTGAGCATTGTTGATGCAAGAATGTTTGCAGACCATGTTTATTAGCCAATCAAATCATGGGAAAATTGGAAAAGCATCTTTGACCATGGAAATGTTGTTAACGAGGAATTTTGCAATGGAAATGTTGTTAACGAGTGCGTACCTAAGCATCACAACAATTGATTGCTATGATTTATTTGTTTCAAACAAATTCAATGATCTGTAGGATTGGAAGAAATTTTGGGTGCTTTTGAGAATTTGTGGATTTGTTCATTCAAAGATTTTTTTTGTTTTAACATAAGCCTAGTTGTGAGTGTGAGTACTTGGGGTTTCTTTCTCAAAGAAAAGAAAGTTGTGTATGAGGGACACACACAATTTTAAGATTTTGCGTCCCTGGCTAAAATATTGCGTCGCAGACACAGAATCCTGTATTTGTACTAACGCTGCACACTAATAGTATATTGAAAGACATTTCTGGAAGTCACACCTCCAAATAATGAGAAGACTTTAAGAATATGGATGGATGGATGGACTTTTAATAACACGTTTGGGTGGGGTGATAACTTGATGCATGGTGTAGAGGTAATACTTAGGCTAGAATGTGCCCACAAGACACCAAAATGAAGGCTGCACTGAGTGATAGTGATAGACACGGTAGATGCTGCTACACAGCTTCAAAGAAAAGAGCTAAAATTTGCAAAGTGAAAGATTGAGGAATCAATCTTATGAGTTGTATCTGGGCGGGAGGGAATAGGACTGTGCCCCGAAAAGTTGTGAAGGCCCTTGAGCTCTTACTATATACGCAAGTTTGACTTCGTATTGCACCACTAGTATAGTCAGTATTGCTAATTTCGGAACACTGCCAATTTCGGACACCCCTAAGAAATGCACGATTTCACCATGACAACCTACAGGAAGAGCCAAATTTCACCAAAAAGTACGAAATGACCCGTGTGCAAGTAAATACTTACATATTTGTCAATAAAACGTCGGAGATCTATGAAGTCTGTTATAATTACTGAAAGAGCAACTGCGCCACCAATTTTATCACCAGCGCCACACTGTGGGACTGTGTGTCCGAAAATTACCAATACTCTAGCAAAGAAATACCAGTTCCACAATCACAAGAATCTTCTTGGAATACAACGTGAAAACAGTTTGCAGGAAAGAAAGTTTGGCCGTGTATCGTAATATAACACACTTCTCCCACCATATCAAGTATATTTTCAGGTGATTTATACCAGAAGATATAGTTTTGGGGTGTTTTAAGGCTTAGGTGTCCGGAATTGTCCATGTCCATGCTATTGGCTTTAGCATAAAGGATTACAGAAGTGCCTGTACCTGGCTGTAGCAAAGTATGTTGTTACTATAACTAAGGTAGGCTAACCCTAGCCTAACGTCAAGCTTGTCAAAACTTCATTACGTTACATAGCCTAGGCCCAGCCTGAGATAGGCCAGTCCTAGGGCACATTAGCGTGATCGGCTCTTCTTAGGATACGTAAAGAATCCTTAAAGTGTTTATCAACGAAGAGATATTCTTCAATGTAGTAAATAGGAACATTTAAATGAGCTAACTTACCATTCGAATAGGAAGAGGCATTCCTCACTGTGCTAATTAGACGTTACAATGAAGCTCGATATTACTAGTTACGGTGCCAAAGACTATCCAAAATAACTGAGGGCGTACTTTATGTATGATCGACAGAGCCGCTATATACGGCTCTGATGATCAACAGTTGCTTCAGTTTTCAATAAGAAGTATGTTGGGTAGACGGTGTATTTGCGACACTAAGAGCAGACATATGACAGATATAATGTTAATCTATGATATACAGATGTACTTATTTCTATCGCTTCTCAGCCTTTTAAGGTTAAGATTATAAATGCGATTGGAGAATTGAGGACATCTCATGTGAATATCATGGAGTGTATCCAAGGGCGTATCATGGGCGGGGGGGGGGGGGGGGGGGCGGCGGATGCACCCATCACTTCTTGAGATTGTTCACATCTGCATGAAAGCGAGCGCCCCACAACCCTACGTCCCACCCCTCTAATCGCTTCCCGATGAGTTACGTAACTTAATAAATGACCTTCGCCCGTAGTACCAAGACTTTGACAAAATCGATCCGGCAACACACCACTTCATCGATAACAAGTGATCGGGTTGTGTTTTAGTGACGTCTAGAAGTCGTGCACTGACCTACATGAAGTGTGACCACTCACGATTTTGCAATTTAGCAAGACCAGGCCCCGAAAAATCCCAAGGACACTGAACTGTATGGATATCTAGTAATATCAAGGGATGAACGCCAAGATCTTCCCTAAGCTGAAGGCATATAGAGAATCGAAGCCTTCAGTGTGTAATGAACTTGAAACTGGGCGTCTTTCGAAATGAAAAG
>KN884124.1:0-13253 GCA_000934455.1 Apostichopus parvimensis
TTGAAAATTATTTTAAGTGCTTTCGGGAGTTCGTTTCTTTAGGTGATGATTCTCTATAGATGCTTTACTTTATAGTTCCTTTGAAAAGCAGTCACGGACAGGAAAAAATCTGATGAAGGGTACAATATATGTATTGTAGTTGAGAAAAAGAGAAAAAGTAAACGAAACATGGTGGCTTTCACTGCTATTATACAGGAAAATGCAATAAGGAGGGATGGAGAAATAATGGGGAGTGGGGGAAGGGAAGGAATGCAAAGGAGAACTTATAAAATAGTGGCAAGTTAAAGAACAAGTACGGGATAATTACTGAAAGGAAAAGCAGTTTAGTAATAGGCCATCCTAATGTGTTATAAATACACGGTGGAATCATCGTTTAGTTAAACAAATTGTTAGCTATTTTAAGACTTTCAAATCCACACTGCTCCTTCATACAGTATATGAAAGAAAAATCATGAACAAGAGCTAGCTGTATTTTATATAACATGTATGTGGTGTACATATTTATCACTGCAATACATTCCAAAACTATAAACATACCGATAGCTCAGGAAAATAATAGCTGGTGCGATGATGGGTCTGAGCATAACTCATTCGAAAATTTACAGCTTTGAGGAATTTGCGGTCCACATCAGCTGTCATTGAGTTCTGTGACTGCATTTGCAAATAGTGGTATATATATATATATATATATGTATATATATATATATAGAGCAACTTTCATACATGATACAAGTTTTTTTTAACTGTTATCCTAAAGAGGATTATAAAGGATACCACCCAAAGCTACATTCAAATGGGGAACCAAAGTTGTTGCTTGTATTTTTGTTTATTTTTCAGGGGAAGGGGTTCCAATGTAGGAGAGCAGGTTGAGGACAATGACAAAGTTGGCCTGACACAGGTTTTGGACATAGGTGGGAAAGGGTGGAGGGGCGGGCACAGGCGCCTCAGACCAATTATGTTGAAAGTGCCGGAGCTTTGACCTTTGGTGGCACCATTGTGAAAACTTGCCCTGCCCCCTCCCTGGGGCCCTGATGTGGTGCACTATTGCTGAGATTAAAGAAACCAGTTCATTATCTAGATCAGAGAGTTAACCGAAAAAGCTAAGGACTCATGCCCCCAACCCCCACTTGGTGTTAGGAGTCCTGTGATATGGGGCACCGAGAATAAAAACAAACGGTTTATCACAAGTTACAACATAGAGTGGTTACCTGTATTAAATAACCGTTTCCAATACTCAGTGACTGATTATTAATACTGATATTTATATATTACGAACGAATAATAAAAGCAATGAACAACCCCCCCAAAACCGCGGCCACCCCCCAAAAAAAGTAAACTTCCCGTAACTGCAAAGGAAAGTTTCCTCCTTGTCGCTACAAAATGCAGACAGTAATGAAACTTGATACCTTGTTATCTTTTATCTAGACCTGAGATGTCCATCACTGCTATGTACACTGTGTTGTAGGTATTGACCGTAGCTGCATGTATTGACTGTACACTAGTGTCTAATTACCGACGGTAGCAAGTTGTGTGTGTATTTTCTGGGATCGATGGTGGTGTCTAACACTTCTGTTAAACCTCATTCGAAACTAGGTCAGATTACCGGCATGAGACGTTTCTTTGTGCGCGAGTCTTCACACCCTTTAATACTCAAGAAATAAACTCTCAAGTATATAAAGTACATGATGTCATCTAGCTCTTTCTCTTTTTCTAAAATAGCCATTAATCTGTACTGTATTATGGTGACATATATTTCAAACTTCAATCATGCTTGCTGGGAAAAGGCAAAAAAATTTCATGCATGCTCTGATGAAGAATTCCAAGAAATATATTCTAAACCGGTTCTGTCTCTGAAATGCTTTAATTATGGCACCAAAAAAAAAAACCCAGTCACAGATATATGGTTAAGTTTTTGTGCTAAATATAAATTGTTGATTCAGAACAAATTCGAGCCATATGTCCATACCATACCTCATGGTGAAGACGGGATACCACTTTCGAATCGAGACCTCCTCTACCACCGAATGTCTGCAGTGCACCCCGACATCACTGCCTCTAGAAACGACTAACGCTCCGGCTCGGACATCTGTCTCTTCATCGCGAGCTGCCATCCTAAAATACCAAAACCATCACCGTGGCTGATACTTTACCACCACCGCCAGGACGAAAGGAAAAGTTGGCATCGCTCGATGGAGCATAAATCAGCACAGACCGCAGTACTGGCAGCAACTAGTCATGATCCATGGTATGTGAACATGAAAACTTGAATCCATCTCCTGGCTGTCACAACTTCAAACAGTTTCCAACAAGACTTCCTTTACGGATTTAGAAATCGCTTTCCGCGAGCATTCTCGTGTGCAGGAAATATCCGAGTGATATGATTATAAAGAGTATACATACCGATTTGTAACGACACACGAAACCGATCTTCAAGTACTCGGTGCGAAAGGATAAAAGCAACACAGTACAGTACACTTATAAACGAGGAAGCTGCTCGACTAATTCTTATTATACAGTAGTGTGTGTGTCCCTGTTGATGTTGCAAGACGCTATCAATTATTAAAGAACAATAAACACAAACTTGCAGACTTCAGATAGTCACTCTGAGAAAGCATATTAATAGACGGCTGAAAACCACTTAAAGCAGTATGAACGATTAATTTAAAATACATCCTATATTTAGTAGTCATTGTTTGATTAAATTCGTGGACAATTTGTCTACTAAGATGAGATTGTTTGGAAGCTGTTTAGGCAGTGTGGTGTGTTTGGTCGGCCATTTTACTAAATTGAACAAGTGCCACAAATTTCATCAAGTGAAAGTTGAAAATTATTTTAAGTGCTTTCGGGAGTTCGTTAATCCTCAAGATTGAGACAATGAGGATGGGTAAAGTAAAACTAAGAAGTTTATATCAAACCGGGACAAAAGGAGTCTGGACGGAAGCCAGACAGTAGAAAGCCTATGAAATTGCAGGGAACTAACTTACTCTTGACATATATCATGTATTATGAGGGAAAAAACTCATTTTTTAAATTTAAAAAAAAAAAAAAAAAAAAAATTAATTTAATTATTTAAAAATTTAATTATTTAAAAAATTTATATAAAAATTTAATTAAATTTTTTAAATTTAAACTATTAAAAAAAAAAAAAAAAAAAAAAAAGTATTAAGCTGGAAGTAATTATGATTGAAAGTCATAAATCTGACCGGTGCAACAATGACCTGTTCGTACATTTGTTTGGCCATAATCTGTTTCACTTTAAATAAGTAATTACAGAATCTTGTAAGTGAAGAAAAAGTAAATCTCAGTAAATTATGAATAGGAAAGTAAAAGTGTTTTTTTTTCCCCATCATAATAGTGGGTTTAAACATACAGTTGATAGTATAGAACTATCTATTGCTTTGTACAGAAGTTTACCTATATCGCAATGACACACTAAACCAACCAGCATCATGAATGTCACTGAAGTCTGCATATCACTAGCAACAGTGCTACATGGCAACAGACTGTTATTAGTCTATGACGATGAGAGTACAATGTTTACAGTGTGATTGAGAGATTTTAATTAGAACCAGCTCTGTAAAAGTGCTGGATAACCTTTCACTTTGATAGTGTATGGTTGGTACACTAGTGAGAAAAGGGGGCCATGGTAGACTAGAATTGGTGTTAGCTACAGAAGGGTTCAACACTGGTCTGTACACAATAAGCTGGTCTGTAAGCTACTAGTATGGAAGATAGAGTACAATTGTTGTGTGGAGACAAGTAATTCAGCTATTTAAATGTGGTCAATACCCTTTCATATGTTAGAAGTGTATGGTTGGTATGCTGACGAGAAAAGGACCATGGTATTAGTGGACATAAGTTGATCTCAAACAATGCAATGGTTGTCTCAGAATTACTTTAACAGTGGTCAATACACTTTCATGTTGAAAGTGTCATGTGTGGTTAGTGAAGAGCCATACTAGACCAAGATCTGTGATAGGGTTGAACTGATCTCCAGGGATGGTAGATACTGTAAGAGTGCAATGACTGTGGCAAAAAGCAAGTGAGAAGCACTTTAGTAGCACTTTCTGCAATACCCTATCATATCAAAAGTGTATGGTTGGTATAAACTTCAATGGTAGACAAACTGAGGATAATGGTGGTAGAGGGGGATGGAGGTAGCCCAGAATTGGTTTGTAAGGAAACAATGTTATCAGTAAGTATAGTAGATATGTACAGTAGATAGACAGACAGATAGAGTACAATGGTTGTGTGGAGATATGTACAGTAAGGCAGAAGCACTTTCATGATGAACATACCTTGTAATGTAAAAAATTACATGGCTGGGAGACAGAGATGAATGGTGTTAGTAAAACAAACTTGTTCTGTTCCATCTAGGTTTGGTAGATAGAGTGAAATGTTTGTACACAATATTGCCACATGTACATGTATGGACAGTAAGCTTAATATTGTGCAGCATATTTAAGCTAACACTAACACTGCGTCACTATTTTAAATTGTTGTACCTCCATTTTTCTTTCTCCTGACCCTCAGCCTACATCTGACTTTGATTTGAGTTGCTAGTCAAAAGATACAGATATCGAGACAAGGACACTGAGCTCTAGACAGAAAAATATGATGACCGATGGGGTAATTGAGCATTAAAAGACCTTGGATATACAGACAGGTATTGGTTATGTAGTATACATAGATTGGTAGTGTTCTAATTACATTGTACTGACAAAGAGAATGGATCTTCTAGCTTAAGAGGGATTACATCACCCCTCTCCCTTCCCCGACTTTCTCCCTTCCCTGACTTTCTCTCCCCCTCCCCCTCTCTCCCTCCCCTGTGGAATTCTTCTGACTAGATTGATAAACACAACACACAGTGCAGTTGTACAATGTACAGTACATGTATATGGATGTAATATTGTATGAGTGAATCTCATATTCCAAGTATCCGTGTGATTAGTCACACCGGATGACCAACAAGTCACCTCAAAACTTCACATACATGATATCCAATTTAGTCTATATCGGACAACATTGTAATTATGGAATTTAATAGAGCCCATTAACATTCAATTTAACGATTACACTGAAGATAATTGCACCACAATAAATAAACTACTCTCTTTATATTTAGACAGCTCTCTCTATCTCTTCAAGGCAGTTAATTCTGAAATATTGTAGCAATAAGTTGGTTGTATAAAACCATTCCGTGTAAACATCCTACTGTACAGCACTTCCCCTTCTCAGGGACACTGTGTTCTGTGCAGAGCCTAGGCCTATTTGACCTAGCGTAACTCAGAAACAAAAACACAGCTGTTTGAAATCAACTTAATACCTTGCTTTATTGTACAAACCTAAATGTCCCACATCGTGAGAAATATGACAGTAGCTAGATGTAATAACCAACTTACAGAACCAAATGAGATAATTAAGTAGGCCTAAAATTAATATATGGCTGGAAATGAGCAACTCTTTAAAATTATCTACTAGGCTTAACAGATACTGCATTATAGGCAAGCTTTTAAAATCATGGTAAATATACAGTAGGTCTATTAGTTTACCTATCCAGTATATTGTGGCTATATGGATGATTTTAACTACTGTGTTAATCTAAGGATGTTCATCGCATGACTTGTATTTAAGTGATGTGCAAATACAATAGCCCCAACTTAAATTTTGCACATGAATGGTCTAAACCACAGGGGAGGGGGGGTGGACAATTTTTAGTCAACATACAATACATGGGCCACATGCAGATTTCCTGCAGAATGCAAGATTTTCAAAACCCTATTAACTAAGCTCTCATAATCTTTGTTTGCCTATGGCAAGGATATTATACATGTTATTTGTACATGTATACCTAAAAGCGCTTGTTAAGAGGGCCTACTTGCGATAGGATATTTATCAATATGGGCAATGTGAATGTAGAGACTTTCAGATATCTTTTATTCCCATAAAATATACTTCCAATAGCATCACTAGACATATACATGTATGTATCCTTTGTGATCCACAGACTAAATAATTTATTCACTGGAGCATTAAAGATTAAACTCCTGCACCCCCGCCCCCCCCCCCCCCCCAGCTAGACACTTTTAGTCCTGTACATTGGTATACACTAAGTTTGTAGTACTGTAGCTACAGTGGCTGGTCACAGAGATAGGACAGTGATATGATAATAGATATATACATCACTTATTCAACACAGGTTTACTAGGCTAGGTACCGGATTGAGAGTGCTATGGTTGTGATGAGACATGTAAGTACATTAGTTTTTCAGGAAGTACAAACTTTCACATTTGATTCTAGTGTGCCAAGACAGTCATCAAAACCAGTGGATCGAAGCATATTATTTAACATCTGGGAGTAATTTATCTGGCATCGCTTCAAGCCAATTGTTAGCCAAATTGCTATGTCATCTAGGCACACATAGCTGAAGCATGCAATCAATTACTCCAAAGCTGCATTGGATCAACATACTGTATACCTACGAAGCACGTTTGTAGGACGACGCTACAGTATATGTTACAATACTGTCTATCCTGTACACCAATAAATAAATATCCATGCATATATATCACGTCTTATCAAACCAGCAACATGTACAGTAAGTTTATAATTTATACATTAGTACTAGAGTTTGCAAACTGAGACATTTGATCTGATGATTCTAGGCTAGTTTATTCTCTCAAAGCACAAACAATGAGCCCAATCTAAAACGGTAGAAAACAAGATGGATACAGCCTTATATACATACCTGCAAGGTCTCTATGGATGCATGATTAACTAATGTAATTGCTAATAAAGGCTGACTCCAGACTAACTCTTACAAGCGTGCAATTAACTATGTGCATCCTTGCATGCATGCCATCCCTCCGACCCAAATCCTTGGATTTAATTCCATCGTAGAACCCAATATATGGTCTCAGTACATTTTCTCACTTGGAAATGTCACTAGACAAAATTAGTCTTCAATTTTTATGCATACAAATACTGCACTTTCTCAATATGCTATGATACAGTCTGTACTGTACCCTATGCAACAGCTCAGTAGAACAAAGAAATTTAAGGTACTGTTTTCAGAATTTCTGACACCATTTGAAGTTTTATCCTCTGAAGAAGAACCTGCTAGGATCGAAACGTCAGGCCAACTTACATTTACACATTCTCTTACACAGGCTCTCTAGTGGATAAGCAGTTTGCTAACAGTTTTATTTTATTTTGAGTTACCATTTGAAGTTATAAGCCACAAATTCATTCTACACTGGTCATGTACATAAGAACCAATTTGACATGTGGTATCTAGGTAGACATTTTATAGGTCATTTTTAATTACCCTCTTCCCTTAATCCTCTCTTTGTCCCTCTACAGTTCATCTCCTACCTTTCCTCTACCCCTGTTGGTTTCTTTCCTACTTCTCTCCATCCCTTGTCTACTAATCCCCTTACATCTATCGCTTTTTCTCACCATGCTCATTAACCTGTCTGTATGGTGTGCGTGTTTTTGTCCCTTCTGTTACTGTTGCTTGTCATTCAGCCTCTGAAGAAGATGATCCTGCTAGGATCGAAACGTCAGGCCCTCTTACTTTTACACATTCACTAACACAGGCTCTTTAGTGGATAAGCAGTTTGCTAACAGTTTTAATTTATTTAGTTAATTTTTAAGGTAACTTTGATATAGGTAATAGATAACTTTAACTCGCATCTATAGGTAACCTTTATAGGTAATATATAATTTTATCAAGGCCACTATTTGACACAATCTTCATCTACAGTAGATCCTGGTAGAAAAAAAAATTGTGTTATTTTTTCAGGTTGACTGATTTGTGCGAAACACTTAATTATACTTAATTATAGCAATTTCTAAAAAACTGAATACAAGAGAGGTCATGTGCCGGACGCAATTCCAAAGACTTGAAGCTTTCTCTCCACAGTGAGTCTGCATCTGTTGTAAGATACCACACATTCCAGCAACCTTAAACCTGTCAGAACCTTGTCTGATAGTCGTGAGATACCAAGACCAAACTAAGTGACAAGCTCTCCAAACTCCGCTTTGCAACGAGCGTGACACCAGACGTCGCCGGACGGATGGTGGGGGAATACTGTAATCGCCCGAGTATCACAGATCATAAGAGTAATAGGGACATTAGATACAGCTTTAACGACTGTTGCGATCAATCTTTGTTGTCGTTGCAGAGATATAACAAGCTTGCAAAGTGAGCACTACTTAACGACCGTCTCCGTTTATAACGACCATATGATTGATTGGCCGTAATTGCGGCAGAATTGGGTGGGATCAGTCATTTTAAATTGTTACTCTCTTCTTAATAAAGATGATGTTTTAACACATGTATCATACTAGAAGTGCAATAGTAAGAGTTTTATGTTGCCATGGAAATGGGAAGTTCTGATTGAGTAAAAAGCTAAATGGTATTGACATATTGGGGACTTGGTCAAACTATAAGTAAGAATATAGTTCTGTTAAAATTATGAAACATGCATTATTTTACCCCCTCATATTATACAACACTATCTAGAGTCCAATCAACAACTGATCTTTACTGGTTAAGTTTGACTTCATTCACATTGAGCAATTGGTTCCAACAATATTAATTGAGAATGGTTTAACAGGCTCATAAATTTATGTCTTAATCTTATTACAACTGATAACTCCTGATAAAAATTAAGCCCAAGGTCTGTGTGCAAATTAGGTTCACCTCCTCAGGTAACAGTTAGAAAATCAACAGACAGGATCATATTGTTACAGAGACAGAAGAACATTACATTTCACTTCTAGGGATTAGGTCATGCATCTTGCATACACGTCTTCCCCACCCCATCTCCCACTAGCTTCCCTCACCCCCTCTCCCACTAGCTTCCCCTATCTCATCTCCCGCTAGCTTCCCCCACCCTCTCCCACTAGCTTCCCCTCCCACCTCCCGAGGTCACTCTTCGCATATGGTGGACTGCTTGGTTTCTTGCATTTGCAATATAGAGATACAGTATTATTGTATTCCTGTCGGGGAGACTGGGTAGTCTGCACATCTATCTCTCCCCCTCCCCAATCCCCGGGTTACTCTACACATATGCTGGACTGCTAGTTTTGTTACATTTGTACTATAGAGTTACGGTACTATTGTATTCCTGTCAGGTAGTCTAAGTACACTGCACATCTATCTCACCCCCCCCCCCCTCCCGGGTTACTCTACACATATGCTGGACTGCTTGTTTTGTTAGATTTGTAATATAGAGATACGGTACTATTGTATTCCTGTCAGGTAGTCTGGGTCATCTTGCACATCCCTCTTCCCCAATCCCCCTTATGTTTATAAATACGGTAGAATGCAATCCCCCTCCCCTCCCTAACAATTCATTATGCCATACATAGTTAGCTGGCTCTGCAATTACTATAGCATACCAGTGTGTTCTTGTGTAGGATGGAATGAAAGAGGGCAGTATTTCATTATAGATAAAAATGCCACAATGGAAAAAAATTAATTTACCAGGTGATTCAAAGAAATAAGTAATTATTTGTACAAATATGTCTCGGATTATGAAACAGTACTGCATCATTGTTTGCAAGTATTCAGTGACAAATGGTATGCAGTTGTTCAAACAACCAACACTTTATACAATTCAGAAATCAATAACTGTGCAGTTAATGCATGTACATATAATATGTAAATATATCATTGTTAACATAGTCTTTATTATAATGTGACTTCTCAAGGACATGTACAAAATATCATACGAAATTGAATTTTTGAACCTCAATGCTGTAAACAGCAACTCTGTAAAGATGAAAAGTAAATTGATTGATATTGATGGGAAATACTACTCTATAAAGTAAGAAAATATGTACATGTAGGCTCTTAATATACAAGCTGCATGCAGTATAATGCACAGTTCTGTTACCCACTGAGTACATATTTCTGAATACTGTACATCCTGAGTACAAAAGAAATACCATTACCATACACTAAGGTTCAACAAGAGGTATACCCCTGTAGGGTACTATCTACAATATTACAAGATAAACCTGTATGTAATAAGAGTATCAATTTAATTTAATGCAACGCATGCAGCCTCTTAAACAGAAGTTTTTATGGATTTGTTTTAGTGAAGGCCGGTATGTTTATTCAACAAGTATCCATTCGTCCTCATAATTTCTAACGAAAAAATGTTATTAATAAAAATGTTAAAATTACTTGTGCCTGGCTCGCTTCATTTGCAAAGGAAAAAAGGGGGGGGGGGGGAAATGAATGCAATGTTTTTGCAAAAATTGCCCTCTGACCTATTACTGACATCAAACTTGGTTGTGAAATGGTTTTAATACAGAAAGGAGATCAGCCAAAACTGTGCAGTGGAAATACAAGAATATTTCTGAAATCTATCTTTTCACTTACATGATGAAAAGTCATTGACTTTAGTATAACTAACAACTGTACACACTATTTTAAACTTACATTTTTCAGATGCTGATGACAACAGTGACATAATGCATTTCCATGAACAAATGAATGCATTTCCATGAACAAAAGAATGCAATGAATTGCCCTGATGACATCATCACTTCTGCTGTTGCCAGTTGAATAATTTTCCAAAATGTAACAAACTTTGAAAAATTCACATCTCTGCGATGCAAAATGCTACAAGGATGTAGGTTTCGACGGAAAGATTAAGAAACTAGAATATACTTTTCCATTTACCCCCTCCCCTCCCATCCCCTAAAACCATCCATATCGGGACACATTTTTAAAATTTTCAGTCATGAATTCCTGACCCTTTTTTAGCTGTCTAGTATATATTTACACGCTGCTAGACAGAAAGAAAATTAGACATGTTACTTTCGAAGTTGTTGTGGGCTATTTATAGCTTGGTAATTGAGCCTATTCAGGAACTGTTCATATGGATATAAACATGCACTTAAAGCAGCTTATGGTTGCTCTCTATTAATTTATTATTCTATGCAAAAAATTGAAACTATGGCAAAAATACTATAAATTTGCAGATTTATCAAAGGACTAAAATGTTTACAGTTTAGCAGTTAAGTACACAGCAGGAATCATCTAGACACAAAATTCAGAGCTGCTATGTAGATTTGAAGACCAACCTTTTCACCCTGCATTCAACGATACTAAAATCCAATAACATCATAGTTAGTCTTGCATGTTAATTAGCATGAATAGGCAAGTTTCATTATGGATAATGAAACAGAAATATGAAACAAATTGTAAGTTTTTTTAATTTGTGATTTTTTTGCTCCATTTAGTGTCACAGCAACAAAATGCTGAGAATTGAATCACATTCATTAATTACTTCACATCTCAATATTAAAATTTACTTCCCCCCCCAAAAAAAGGTGGGGGAGGGGGAGGTTTCCTAGTTTGATTCAATATGCAATCTTCTTTAAATTAGTATTTGACAAGTTTTCTTTTAAATGGTACAACAGAAACAAATATAGTTGTTTGAAGTCAAAACTTGAATTTCATATATGTTTTATATTAGTTTTCATCTTCTCACGATTTATTAGATTAGTATTCAAAATTCAAAATTCATTTACTTATAATGTTGGATAGTTTCATTTTTTTTTGCAGTCTATTATTACTTTTCTTCTTTTTATTATCATAATTACTTTCAATTTACCATCAAACCTACAAAACATTGTAGTAGTGCCACCAAACGTCCGAAATTTCCATCGCACTTATTTGTGGTTTATAAATATTTCAATATAGTTTTCCAAGCAATTAAAGAGAGGCTCTTGAAAGATGTCAATCAAGTGGCAATTAGAGATAATTAAGAGAACAATGTCACTTTAGAAGGTGCATGAAAATGAAAGGTCTAGTACTATATACATAGAACTCAGGGTCCCATTCACAATTTCTAACGCTAGAAAGAATTATTCAAAAGGTCTAGCGTCACGGAAAACAATGCTACATTTCCTTCTTGTTTTTGTTCTTTTTCTTCCATTTCGAAATCAGACGGTGGGTTTATTTTGGTAAGAGAGAGAGAAACAAGTACACCTTTTCTGAGTGAAGGAGAGCATAGCTAATCCAACATATCAATGTTTCATGTTAATTCTTTAATATTTATTTATTTATATTTCATAAGGAGGAGGTGGATGGGTAGGGGGGGGGGGGGGGAGGGAGGGAGAGATTTTGGTTTAAATCAGGAGGCAGGTGGCCATGCTGGGTCACATGCATAAGGGGGGGGGGGGGGGGAGGTAGGGAGAGATTTTGGTTTAAATCAGGAGGCAGGTGGCCATGCTGGGTCACATGCATAAACATTGCACATTCATTTGTATATCTAGGTTAAAGGTTAAAGTAACGGTAAAAGGTACATGTAACCTCATCAGGCCATCTATGCATCCTTCTGGCATTGAAATATATTTAACATGATTACAGAACGAGTGTATCATAAAACAAAGTGACTGGTAGAGAAGTCTAACAGTCTGTCATTATATATACACATATGTCACAAGATGATACACATTTCAAAACTCTGCCCTACATTACTGTAAATAATTTCGAGTACTAAAGTACTAAACTAGATACTGATCCTTTTTCGATTGTTGTTTACAATATACGGGATACGGATACATGACAACAGACTGAATTTGCATTCAATTGTCATATCTCTAAACCATAGGAAATATTGAGGCGATCAAACTTCCTCTTTTACAATAATTACAGGTCATTGCGGGGAGAAAACAAATAGGAAAAGGGATGCGTACGGTGCAAACTCCCACACCGCAAAAAGTATATTAGCATTACGCCATATATATATATGAAGAAAACTGAAAAATGGAAATTATTTGTTACACAATAGACAGTCCAATAACATCATAGTTAGTCTTGCATGTTAATTAGCATGAATAGGCAAGTTTCATTATGGATAATGAAACAGAAATATGAAAAGTTTTTTTAATTTGTGATTTTTTTTGCTCCATTTAGTGTCACAGCAACAAAATGCTGAGAATTGAATCACATTCATTAATTACTTCACATCTCAATATTAAAATTTACTTTCCCCTCCCCCCCAAAAAAAAATAGGCGGGGGATGGGGGGCAAGGTTTCCTAGTTTGATTCAATTTGCAATCTTCTTTAAAGTAGTATTTGACAAGTTTTTTTTAATGGTTCAACAGATACAAATATAGTTGTTTGAAGTTAAAACTTGAATTTCATATATGTTTTATATTAGTTTTCATCTTCTCACGATTTATTAGATTAGTATTCAAAATTCAAAATTCATTTACTTATAATG
>KN884124.1:13408-28481 GCA_000934455.1 Apostichopus parvimensis
TTGTGTGGCAATAAATTAATATTGCTGTTTATTCATTTGTTTACTGATATAGTTCTCTAGATTAAACTTACAAGTCAGCATGGAGGAGAGGAAGTAGGGGTGGGTGGAACGTCCACTAAACTCCCTCTTTCATCACATTTACAGGTCATGCGGGGAGAAAACAAATAATAAATGATATACTATACGTAAGGTGCAAAATCCCATGCTGCAAAAAATCATAGATTAGCATTATGCAAGACTTAAATTTGGAAATATTTTGTTTTCACAATAGTCAGGTGTTTCATATGAAGTCATCATGGGGGATCCTGTACATTCAGGGAAAAAGAATGGGGAAAGCCAAAATTGTGTCGAAATAAATTTAATAATGCCATTTATTCATTTTTTACTGACAGTTCTCTAGATTAAACTTACAAGTCAGCATGGAGGAGAGAAAGAAGGGGTGGGTGGAAATTCCACTTAACTGCCTCTTTCATCACATGCTGGGAGAAAACAAATAGGAAATGGTATACGTAAGGTGCAAAAATTATATTAGCATTACGCCAAACGAACAAAACTTTCAATGCAAATAATTTGAAACATGATTACACAATACAAAGACCTGTGTATTAAATGGCATCATCAAGGATCCAGGATATATTCAGGGGAATGTCAAAACTGTGTCCCAGTAATTAATAATTAAGTCTGTTTAATCATTTGTTTACTGACAGCTCTTGACCTACACGTCGGCGTCAAAGAGGAGAAGGGGATGGGGTGCAGGGGCGGGGGACCTTTCAAACTCTCTGAGTGTCCCAGACCAATTTATGTAGAAGTTTTGCATAATTCATAACCGAATATCTGACTATAACAGATTTAAATATTCATGGCTTAATCATTTCTAGTTAATGATGCCACAATGCTTAACAGGGAGTAATTTATGCATAAATTCAGAACCGAATATGTGACTCATAAAGCAAATTCAATATTCACGGCCGAAACTCTTCAAGTTCATGATGCCACAATGCAATAGACAGGGAGTGACTTATCCAGTTTACATAGCGAAAATTGAGGGGGAAAACGGGGGAAATTGCTGCACAAATCTAAATACATACACATATAATAAGCAACACTGTAACTTTAGTGTTGAACAGAATTGGTCAATCTACATACAGTAGTGCATGGGATTGTACATGGCAATGTACAGTACAGTAGAAGTTACATCTGATAGTTTTAAGTTAAATCCTGTAGCACATGTACACAGTGGCACTTATGGAAAAGGAATATTATCTAAAGTCAACCGATATCGAAAATAAACGAAGAGGAAACACAGGAAAATATCATTCTCAATGATTTCTACTTTCCACTAGGAGTGTTAGCTCGGTGGTTAACCCTGGTGCCTATCAATCATAAGGTCCCCGGTTCGAGTCACTCCAAGATTAATGTATGTCGTCCATTTACAGAGTTGTTGACAATTGACAATTCATAATCATGGACGTTAAATATGATTATAAGAGACTGACTTCGGTCAGCTTGCGGCTTTGATAAGCCACTGATGGCTTCTTCGCTATAGTTCCTGCTTACAGGAGGATCTAAAATACATACAAATAAATTACTATCACTTGATTAATTTGGAACTGCATACAGCCTACTTTGATTCCAATGAGTCCAATGATAATAAAGGATGCACTCGCTAACAGCAAAACTAGGTCTCATGAATGAGTAATCACAGCAGCCCCTTGATGGTATAGTGATGTGTATATAGTGGCATTAATCATTAATGTAACAACATTGGAAAGTCATTACGCTCAGAGCCGTTTGTGAAATCGATGACAATGTATAGTGACAAAGAAAACCATTGTTACTCTTTAAATACTGAAATTAATTCATTATATTAGAAGTATTAGTTCCGTTAGAAATACTTGCTCCCAGTTAATTGCACTTATGAAACTTCCAGTAAGGTTATATACATGTATACACAGATACATACGTACATGTTTGTATGCGTGTATGTATGTATGCGTGTATGTATGTATACATGTATACTGTGGGTATTAGCTGGGACTTACGTTATTACCACAATTCGTTAACACAACCTTAAATGCTACAAAACACCAGCCAACATTAATTTCATTTTCTATGGTTATGTTAATTATTAGCAATAGCATGTGCACCTTGATGTTGTAACATAAACATCACACAATATTACTTTTACTTTCAAACAGTTAAAATGTTAATAAGAGGTGATGTGTGTGACTTGGTTACGAAGACCAGCCCTTATGATTAATTATGTTATCTAGACAATGTTATTTATAGCCATGTAATGTGTACGCATGAATTGTCACGTAAATGCCCATGCACATTGATATTAAGTTTCCTTTCCAGTGGTTGTGCTGTATGCCAGGCAATATTAACTAAATATCTTATTAGTAGTTACGGCAACTAAGCAGGTTAATTACGATCCAGAAACACAGGAATGATTATATGGAGTAGTTTTATTTTCTAGTGAATGCATATTTACAACTTTCAGGTTACGTTAGGATCCATGCAGAATTATTCTTCTATGTATACAATACTCTGTAACGTCGGCTATACAGATATATATGCCAATATTAGGGATTGTTAGTGTTTGAATATATATCCCATTATAGGAAGGTAGAAAATGGAGACATGCAATAACCAAATCAAAAAAAGAAAGAAGAGAATTTGCGTATTTGTCTCCGAAAATGTAGGATGCTCCAAAACAAAGGAGGATAATTTGAGGATAATCAGTAAGGACATTTGCCGGTGACAGCATGTGAACACTCGTTGTCGATGAGAGATGCACAACTGACGAAGAGATACACACAAAACTGGCATCAAGCAATGATGGGTTTTATGATAAGAGACAATCAAAGAATAAAACAATAGATTTATTACTCTGATGTCTATTCTTTGAACAGTTTTTTTGTTGTTCTGTTTTTAAGAGAGAGAGAGGGGGGGGGGGAGTAGTTTGTAACACACCGGTCAGGACAAATATACGAGCTTTCTCTTTAAAATTCCGACTCACATTAAGAGACATTGATCTTCATGGTCTGATACTCGGTTTTTACTGTTCGCCTTGCTGGTCTTTTTGAAGCTCATCCGACGAATCAGGCTCTTGCGACTGACTTTTTCTCTTAGAGTACTCCAGACCCTACTGGATGAGGCAGGTCGGGTGGTGTTGGACATTTTGGCACAGCCCTTACACCGAGTTCATCCTGGACAACAACTTTTGAAGAGAAATATTTAAACGGCATTAATCGCCAAATATTTTCCACAGAGAGTAAGACGACGAGAAAAGAAAGAGAGGGAGAGAGACATGAATAGAACACTTCCGATGCAAAAGCCGAAGAAAAGCTGGCGATGAACGCTACTTTATCGGATGTACGTAATCCATCTAAATTCCCAAACGTTTTCGACAGAGTCTGGCGGATCTTTCGTAGAGACTGGTCTTTAAACACGCTTTGACAAAAAGTGCTGGTAGTACATTAATTATTAATTATACTGTACAAGTTTAATAAGAATCAGCAACTCCAGTTGCTCTCTTTCCCAAAAGTGATAGTTTAACCACCGAGGATAAAAAGCAAACAGCACGCGATCCACGATGTGAGAGTGTCACTATGACAACATGATATTAGAACGTTATGCAGAAGTCAGCTAACGTTTCTCACACTGTATGTAGGTGAATCTATCCTAAGCACTCGAGATATGATACCTCACGTCCCTTTTGTTTTTGCTTTCGATGCACGCTGCATGTACATATATGTATAGTCCTTGGCTTCTCGTATACTACTACTTTGTTGTTGGACGAGATTTCGATCCTTTCTTTTCTGCGCTGATACGAAAGGGAAGAAGAAACAAAATAACAACGATCAACTAGCTATCCACATATGACAGGAAATTATTTTTCGTCCTGTGAAAGAGCACCGTCCCCAGCTACCGACAAAAAACGTACAAAGCTTCCTTCTCCCCGTAGAGGAAAGAGGCAATTGTCAAAAGGTGATAAGTCCGCAGTTTGAATGGCAACCACATGTTTGGATACGGAGGGAGCATATATAAATATCTGTGAGTATATCCTGAGTGCAAACAGACCCAGTGACCGACTCGTTACTAGCAGCCCGTTTCCTGAGGCATACATGTGAAGGAAACCTGATGCAAGCTTGAAGGCGAAGCAGGAAACACTGGCAGGGATAAAAAATACTATAATAGCATTACAAGACTGAAAACTAAGGGAAACCAAAAGCTCAAAACAAAAAATAAACCACTCGAAATATCTCCAAGCGATCTTTTGTGACCTGAAAGCACCTGATGCTATGGCGATGGTTGAACTGCAGTGAGTCAAAGTATATAACAATCTGGGGGGGGGGGGGGCGAGAGCAATTCTCATCTATATCGGTAACAGTCTACTGTTCTTTGTTTTGGCTTTTGTGGCTTTTTTAAAAAAAAAATTACTCAAACCAATTGAAACCAGTTATTAAGATATTATCACATCACGAAAGACCAGTACTGTACATCTATCTATACATCAACAATAAAAGACTGAAATCGGGGAACAACAGTTATAAAGTGTGATGGTGCAATAGTGTGATGTACGTCATTATTGTGGGGACACGTATAAGTTAGGGGTGACAAAATTATATTGTGTGATTTGAATACCACTGCATATTTGGCTAGAAAATTTGTTTCCCCCCCCCCTTTCCCATTCACACACATAAACTGCTTGAATTATTCAATTAGCATGATATCATCATTAATTTAAGTTTATAAAACAAACATACATGTGCAAGTCAAATGAAGTACGTTTCCATAGAAACCATTTAAACAAATTTCTTTTCTTATTTATTTGTTTGTTGAATAACGGTCTGAAGACTTCTTAATTTCCTTTTTTTCTCTGTTGGTCTGACTTCATTTCCATGATAAAACTATGAAAACAAATCAAATGAAACAAAGTCTTCGTGTAGTCTGTACAAAGGGTTAAACTTGTTGGCTGTCACGATACACAACTCCTGTACATAGAAAAACGGTAGCAATGCTGAAGATTGTAAATATCTACCCTGAAAATTATTATTCATATCTGAGGTTATCCAGGCACCTCAACAATGTGTACCATTTGTCATGCACACTGCTAGAGACTCAGTTCTTGGAAGTATATAATTTGGCATTTTATTAAACATCAATACAGTGTCTATACGATACAATTCTGCGGGTACAGATGTGATGTATGTGAGTGCACATCTATCTTTCACTCAGGCTGATGCCACATATAATGTATACGGGAGATTAAAGACAATATTACTAGTTAGCCTGGCAAAATACAAATAATTATACAACAATAGCTTTTAAAATACAGAGAATTCATTTTATTCAATTTGCAACTGAACCCCCCCCCCCCCCCCCCCCCCCCCGGATCAGTAGTTTACCACCTTTATGATTATAACTTTAGGCAAATAAAAGATCAAATTATCAAAATGTAACAAACCCGAAATTACTTTTGCGATGAAAGATGGCCGGTTTTACATGATTATAAAGCAAAGATATCAGATCTTGTTTTTAAATCTATTAAGAGAACAGGATATTCCAGGTTTGAATGAGTTCCAATAATTGTACTGACAAATTAAATCCATGGATAATAGTCCAAGGAATGGCAGCAGAATTGCGAGTAGAGGTGGTTTTTGCCCCCAATTTTGTGAAAAACCCTCATTCATATTTATATACATCCTAGAAGTGCTCCTACTAATTGGTAATAAAAGGTATGCTACCTTTTTCCATATTTTTGCAAAATTCTGAAAAAGTGTCCTATTGTTACTTTTTTTAAAAGATGCCCTTCTAAAACAGCTCAGAAAAAGTTGTAATGAAAATGTGTTAAATTGAAACCTGTGGTACGTTTGGAGGTAGCTTTGTGCTTCTCTCACCCCCCCCCCCCCCCCTATTGCTCTAAAAATTTTGCCCACCCACTTCAAATGCCCAAGTTTCACCTCCTCTGTCACCCCGAACATTTTAAAGCATTGAAGCACAAATCAACAGGTACTGGATATAGTCTATCTATTATTGTGCTCCCATCTACTAATATCCTCATCATATATATGCCAATAACAGTCTTTGACCAAAATAGCTGCAGAGCTTTCCCAATCTACACACAATAAAGAGCAAAGCAATCCATACTCTCTGTGTCCTTTGTCAACAACAGATCCATTTATTCAACAATAGAGTGAGATTAAAACACTGTGTTTACAATACAAATAGACCAAAATAAATCTACAAACTTATTCAGCTGCCAAAGATGTCCTCACTCCCTCCAACCTCTTTCTCTGCTGTCATACTTGGCCGATTTCTTTCAATGAGCATCCCCTAGGCCCGTTATAAAACACTCAGAACTGAACCACCGTAGTACTACAGTGTAACTTTAATAGCTATGTACCACTGTGGCTCTGTATGAACGTCTGAAAGCCAACAAGACGTTTGCTTTCTAATGTACGACCCATTCGATTGTTGTTCATTCACCCCGCTTGATGGGATGGATGGTGCTGTATTGTTTGGGTCTTGTGGAATTTTAAGGGGTCTGTCCTTGATGAAAAGTTTCTAAGCGTGTTTTCGAGAGTTTGTCGAAGTAATGAAACACATGTGACTCATAATCAGTTTCTTTTCCTTGTATGCATATTAGATCTTACATTTGGTTTATGTTCTTATGAGTTGGTTTTTGTAAATTTTTGATATTTTTTCCATTATAGTATTTAACAGCTCTATATGACAACGATGTAGTTGGTTTTAAATGGGATGTATATAGTCAAGTTTCATTTCATATGGAAGAAGAAGAGGACTCAGAAAATGTCACTTGTACTTTAAAATGTTATTTGGCAATGTTACCAATTTGGGGGAAATACTAGCTACCCGAGGGAAAAGATTTGTGGAATTGATCGAATCAATTAATGCTCAGGTGATGATCAGGGGTCTTAGGATAATTCAAGAAGGGTTAATTTAATATCCTCTCGTCTGAGAATAAACTACGAGTGGTACTTTTAGCAGGTTCCTGTTTGACAGACAGCGCTTAAATTACAGCGAAATAGTTAATTACCTATGAGCTTAATTAGATTAGAAAACTTGAATAATGGTTGGGCTGGTGACCTCAAGCCTTCTCAAAAGCTGCTAAAAAGAAATCTGAAGAGAGAGCAGATCCAGTGACGTACGTACTACCCACGTATACAGGAACATACTTTACCTCGAGGGGGTTTTCATCGGAGAGAAAAGAATTGCCAATATCCCTAGGAACAGGAAGATTATAGACTTCACAAGCGCTGGGAGATGATTGCAGTAGAAGGCCCGTAAAAGCTTGTTTCAATTTTCCTTGTTTTTTTGTTGGATGATGGATCTATGGCATACATACGTATGTATAAACCTTTGAACTGCATTGTCCAATCATATAAATTATCATCTAGTTCAACATGATGACATGGAAGACACTATATAACAATACACATTGTATTGTATGAAATACATAACTGTAGGATCAACAGTATAATACCATGCAGGAAACCTGCTAATATGAATATTTTTTATGTCTCGTCCATAAAAGTACTTGCTGGGGACAAGAAGCTCAGATTTATTCTTCACAGAACACATCTCTTAGCATGCTTGTTTTCAATCATTTTAATAAATCTTTAGTACTGTACTGTACGGTAGCAGCTGTCAACCTAATGGTAAACCACACCATAACGGTATACTAATAGGAATAATTTTGTCAACTAAATCTCACCGATTTTCCTACCACACACAAAGAAGTCTCAACAACCCCTACATCTAGTCCTTCTAACAGACTATAAAGGTGTTTTCAAACTTTTTTTAATTTCAATATATAAGAGAATGTTTTTCAAATAAGTGCATAATCTACCGTAAGTCATAAAATCCTACAACCACTTCCGGCTCTGTCTGCAGGCCGTTGAGCCTGAGCATTTCCTTACGATCACAAGATTGCAGTCTTTTTGAAGCAGTTAAATGTCAAAACAGAAGTTGAGGTCTTGTCAATGGTGTAAGGATAAAGAAAACAAAAAGGCAAACTAAATTGCTTCCCAGGGTTAAAAGGTCTATTAAATTCTATTCCAAAGTTAGATTAAAAATCGACTTCTACTGTATGCCAAAATCATTCGGCACATATTTGAGGCAGAAGTGCAATTACATGGGGCAAGGACCCCACTGTTAATAATACTTTAATAGTGTTGATCTCAGTATTAATTGGTTCGATGGTACTTTCTGTCGAAAGTGCATGTGTTACAACTGCACTTTTCACAGGGGAAACTCATGGATGATATAATGATGGTGCCTTACAAATACAATCTCAAGACATTTTTGTCGTCATGAATGCTATAATGTAATAATTATACTATATGTGAAAACTAGGCAGGTTCAAGAGGAAAAAAGGTCTGTCTGAGTTACATTTCGAAAAACGGCACTTAGCAATGTCTGTAATTATTTGATTTTTGGACCATTCTTTGATCAAATGAATAACCCCCAGAAAAAGTCCCAACCCACTGTGTAATATATGTTACAGCTGATAGCTAAAATGCACCTCAGATATATACTGTACATGAATGACATCACCTCACAGATAAGATAACAGGGTATAATTCTGCTATTCATGAGCACTGAATGAAATGTAAGTGGGTGAAACTACCGTATGTGAAAGCTAATATGATTCAAGTACAGCGATTTCTCTTTCATATACATTTCAATGCAGTGCAAAGGAATGTAGGAATAAGCATTCTTCCATGTCAAAAAGACAGGTAAGCGAGGAGCGAAGTAAACTAATGGGTGTTGTGTATGGCAAAAATGTCAACTTTCTAATTTGATACGGCATACTAGTTGATCTGGTGAATACAACGACATGATTTTTACACAAAACCTCAAAGTTCTGTTCATTTTCTGTGTCTGTATTTGAATGTGGAATAGTGTGGAGAATTTCAAAAATGGCTTAAGATATATAAATGTGCTGTTCCATGAACCCTGGGTAAATTTAAGTAAATCATTCAAGATGATAAATATAGTTATGGTTGCATGCTTCCTACTATCTTTGGACCACAGTGAACGTCCATAGAGACAAGGTTACCAGTTCATGCTAGGCAGGGTAGAACGAGAGTGCTAAGGGTGTGGGGAGACAGGTAAGCGAGGAGCGAAGTAAACAGGTAAGTTTATAGGCCGTTCACAAGTTATAGACCATCACCACGTGCAAGTTTGATAATTGCTGCTGATGGCAGTTAAAAAGTTTCAATTTTTCACATTTTCAGAAAATGCTAAAGTGAGCATTCTCTCCAAAAACTTTCACTGTCCATAATTTTTTAATAAAGTGGCAGCTAACAGCATTTCTGGTACTGTCTGCTAATATTTTAAATTATTTGAATGATGCATGCAGCTGTTATATAATTTAGACCTCAACAATCGGATCAAATTTTTATACACAGTGCATTATATTCGCATCCAAAAACGATCCAAAAAGTGTATTACAAGCATCGTCCAAACTTCTAAACTTTGATCAAGTTGATTTTCACTCCATCTTACTCTCTCATTGATGAAGGCAGTGAGGGGGATTCCCATCTAACTATACTTTTCCTGACACAATTCCAGTCTTCCTATGGTTAATTTATCCTTAAATTAAGAGGGGAAGTTTTATTTGCTGTTCAATGTCAACGGAACATGGATTTAAATTACCGATTCATGTGACGATTACACAGCTATTCCGTCTCAGTGTGTGTTTTCCTGAAACAAATGGCACATGTATACTTTTTGTCTGCAATGTTGTGGTAAACACATGATATGCCGCATGGCTGAGTGTTAAAGGCATTGAATACTCGCCCCAAACCGCGTGCCGCCATCTGAAAAAGTTAACTTTCCGTTGCTTGCAAGTGAAGTTTATCTCTTGTCGCTAAAAAATGCAGACAGTAATGAAACGTGGTACCTTGTTATCTTTAGCTGGACATGAGATGTCCATCGCTGTATCGTTTGTACACTGTGCTGTGGGTATTGACCGCAGCTGTACATACTGACTGTACACTAGTGTCTAATTACCGACGGTAGCAAGCTGTGTGTGTCTTTTCTGGGATTGATGGTGGTGTCTAACACTTCTGTTACACCTCATTCGAAACTAGGTCAGATTACAGGCATTAGACGTTTTTCTTTGTGCGAGTCTTTACACCCTTTAAAGGGGAAAAAATTTGGTTCTGTAGTATATATGCAATTTACAGCATGCATGCACAGTGCGTGGGAACATGCAGTATATACAGGAAGTAATTAAGTGTACAGAGCTCTATACTTCAAAGCAATAATGACTATTTACATGATAATGTAACCAGGAAAAACATACATCAGAGAATGAGGGAGGGGAGGGGGGGGGGAGTGGGAGGGTTGGAAGGGGAATGACTGAGTACTAGTAGATGGGATTAACTCTACACATACCATTGATGGTATCCCTTGGTTCTTCCCACCTTCTTTCATCTGCCCACTTTTCCTGTTTCCTCCCCCTACCACTTCCCTACACCTACAATAAAAATAGAAAATCAATAACCAGAATCCTTTAAGTATGACATAATACAACAGTAGAGTGAAAGGTACATAAATATCCGTCTAGTACTGTATGTCATTACGTAAAAACAGTGTCCATCCTCTGGTCACCTCCTCCTATTCCTCCCCACCTCCAATACCCTCCCCTCTCCTTCCCCCTCCCCCCAAAATACAAAATTCATACAGTACCTTCATAACATGAAACAATAAGGTATACTGAGTGATCCCTGCAGACATACAGACTACAGCATTGCTATAGTGTTTGCATGCTAATGACTAGTGGAGTCAACAACAGGATATTAAGCCTGGTCCCTCTGTCTGCACCAGAAAGAGCTGTCTGCAGTGATGTTAGGGCTTTTCTATTATGCTAGACACGGAATGTATGACATCAATGGATTCAAACCTGTAACAGAGAGAGGTATATTGATTCTTACAAAAAGTACATTACAGGAACAACGATGATGATAAGGGAGGGGGGGGGGGGGACTTGTCTATGTGATTAGTCTATCACCTCATACAGTAGGTCTCTCAAAGAGGCTACCATTAGGTACAGTAGTAAATAAACAAAACTGAAAAACCTGTGACTTCTCTGGAAACTACTTGAAAAAGGCTTTGGAGAGAAATCTCATTTACCTGGAATTAAAGCTGAGAGTGATTGCAAAATGTAAAGGTTGCACAATGTAACAACAAACGGCACAGGTCTACTAGTACTATTCATTCAGATAAAAAAATCTCTTTTGAAGCTTCTAGAAATGCGGAGGCCATGCATCCGATCATTTTGTTGCATGGACACTTTTTCACGGCAGTATTAGATACAGCCGTAGAATATGATTAGAAATTTTGGGTTTACTGTACTTCTACTTCAGGAATTTGAGATGAAATTTGACTAACACAAGCTCATAGGATTCTAGTATTGAGCAAAAGAAGGAAAACTTGAATACCAAACTTAGCCCCCCGAAAATTCTTTCAAGTCTATTTTTACCTGCCTCAAAGTCTGAGAATAATTAAGAGCCTGGTCAGACCATCCAGGAAAACACTTTCAATTTTTAGTTATTATGCAATGTTGCACCTAGCAGGTCAAATTTGGGGTCAAGATGGATGAAATCCAATGGTTTAGAGTTGTATAAATTATGCAACAATCTCTACATTTTGGATAAAGTATGTTCTTTTCACTAAAATCCCTCTGAAGCTATTAAACTTGAGGCGACTAGAAACTAAAGACAGTACAAAGAAATTCATTCCAGAATGGTTCAGTCGAAGGAATGGTCAAAACAACAATTCCAAGTACACATCTACAATACAAAAAAAGTTGATACATACAATTACATACAGCTGTGCATACACACATAGCAGCCAGTACATACATATGCATACATACATACAACCACACAGATAAACATACAGATACATAGACATACAGACACTTACAGATAAACAAATATCAAATCAACAAAATAAAGAATAATTTTAGCCAGATCACATTAATAAGTTTCAAGTACACATGCACAAACTGGAACAGTACAAGCTCCAAACAGGCATGCCTGCATCTCCCTTCATATTTGAGGGAGGAGGGGGGGGGGGGCATTAGCCAAATTCTGGGGGTACGACTATATGAGACGTAAAGTAGGACACACTTTAAAGGTGAAAGAGCTACTGAACATGATATGAATGAATGACAAGCCAGCATAAATGATTATGAAAAGAAGAGTTCCAAGCTAATTAATTAATGTATGACTTCCTAACTGTGTGCAATTGACCCTCAAATTACTGAATAACACCTGCCACATATAATTTTATCTTGATTATGCGTTAAATTGTATGAAATGTACAGACCTGTTAATATTATTCCTTGAACAATTCAAACAATCTCTGTGATGTAATATGCACCTACAAGATATATGTTCCACAATGCCAACAGTTTCTGTTTTATTACAGTTTAACAAATTTTCAAGAAATTAGTCATGAGTTTAGTGGGTACCACCCTATCATCATACATGATAGTCCAACCCTACAAAATACAAATATCAAACTTCTATTTTATTACAAAATTATACACCAATATTCTAGAAATTAGTCATGAGTAGCTATGAGTGGGTTCATCCTATCAGCATACATGATGTCCAACCCTACAAATGTATACAAAAACCAAACTTCTATTTTATTACAAAATTGTAAACCAATTTTCTAGAAATTAGTCAGAAGTAGCTATGAGTGGGTTCATCCTATCAGCATACATGATGTCCAACCCTACAAATGTATACAAAAACCAAACTTCTATTTGATTACAAAATTTTACATCAATTTTCTAGAAATTAGTCATGAATAGCTATGAGTGGGTTCATCCTATCAGCATACATGATGTCCACCCCTACAAAATACAAAAACCAAACTTCTATTTGATTACAAAATTTTACATAAATTTTCTAGAAATTAGTTTTAAGTAGCTATGAGTGGGTTCATCCTATCAGCATACATGATGTCCAACCCTACAAAATACAAAAATGAAACTTCTATTTTATTACAACATTATAAACCAATTTTCTAGAAATTAGTCAAAAGTAGCTGTGAGTGGGTTCATCCTATCCGCATACATGATGGTTCAACCCTACAAAATACAAAAACCAAAACTTTTATTTTATTACAACATTTTAAACCAATTTTCTAGAAATTAGTCATGAATAGCTATGAGTGGGTTCATCCTATCAGCATACATGATGGTTCAACCCTACAAATATAAAAATGAAACTTTTATTTTATTAAAACATAAAAAACCATTTTTCTCAAAATTAGTAAATGAATAGCTATAAGGTGTGTTCATCCTATCAGCATACATGATGTCCAACCCTACAAAATATAAAAATGAAACCGAACTGTTTTATACACCATTATACCATTAGACATGTACACTATTTTAAACCGATGATCTGATAGATATTAGTCATGAGTAGCTATGAGTGAGCTCACCCTATCAAAATAAACTACTATGATTATTGTCTTAGTCAGTACTATATACATCCTGCAGAGAAGGTTTGCAACCAATTGAATCCAAAACAAACATATAAATGACATTTAGAATAAGGAAAAGGTTTAGACCATATCTGCACGTGTTTTAGTATAACTGGCACTTGCTTTATTATCATAATAATATGCATAGAGTGTTCCTTTCTGAAACAGGAAACTACAGAACTTGTAGCATATATATAGCAGAGAGCGCAGCGGTCGATCATTTCCTCCAGACTGATGGCGCCATATATGGTTATTTATAAGAAAGTTAAAGGTAGTCAGTATAATAGGCCCCAAATAATAGAATGCTATAATTGCTCGAAGTTTTCAAAAAGTACTTTCCTGGAGGTCTTTAACTCTCCAAATTGTTCTCAGACATTTTCAAGGAACACACAAGATGACTGAATGTCCCAGTGAGGAAAAATTCCTCCAAGGTTGTAATAAAAAAAGTTTAACAATTTTTGACCAAAAGGTGACCATATTAAAATAACTAGCATATTTGGGGCCAATACAGCATACCTTTTAATCATGAATACCTGTAGTTAATACTGTATTATAATGCTACATTGGCTGGTAACTTAAGGCAAACTAAATTATGTCAGCCATTTGTCTCCTCACAATAAGGAAGCCTACACATAAAGTAGACTGTGTAGATTAGCCCCATCAATAACGAAAAAGTCTACTAACAAATGAGTAAACAAACTGTTGCCCAGAATCCTATGTGCAAAGTAGGTTATGGTAGTTTTATAAATGTTAGCAAACTTCCTCTGAAAAGTGACAAGAAAACTTTCAGCAGGTAAATGGAATCGCGAACCTTGTGACAATGAGGAAGGTATCAATGCAACAAATTCATCAGTGGAACAGGATCCGTCAACATGTTACATTGGAATATTACGACTAGTTGAATGCACTGTTTTTAATATGTGTGTTGGCAATGACTGTGAACCATAAGGCCATGCAATATCCTTTAAGAATTTCACGAAGCGATCGACAGAAGGCAAACATTGTGTAAGACCACTACATATGGTATTGATAATATTTCACACACTGCAACAGTTTCCTTGTGTAAAAATAATAATTGTTCTCATACATTTATACAGGTACAATTTAGAGATGGAATTAGCACAACTGAAATAAGCAGGTTCCGCTACTGTGGGTCAAATGTCACAATCCACAAATGGAATATTGAGTCAAAACAAAACATTGGATTTATAATAAAGACCAGTCTAAAAGATTGCTTTTGAAAGGTTTTTAAAATAATAATACAGAGCACCTCTGGCCTTAAAAATTATAGTCCTGCCCCTTCCCCCCCCCCCCATCTCAGCCACCGACTCCCCTCAATGATGATGGCACTGATAATGATAATAATAAAATAATAACCAAAAGAACAAGAATAATAATTGCAATAAGAATAACA
This sequence comes from Apostichopus parvimensis, assembly GCA_000934455.1. Taxonomy (NCBI): domain Eukaryota; kingdom Metazoa; phylum Echinodermata; class Holothuroidea; order Aspidochirotida; family Stichopodidae; genus Apostichopus; species Apostichopus parvimensis. The sequence goes on from KN884124.1 coordinate 28,368, forward strand.
ACAAACATAATAGCAATACTAATAATAATTGATATTATGACAGTACAGAGGCGACAAATTTGGTGGCATTTAGAGTCAATTCCACTGAGCAACATATACACGGATGTCAGATTC
>KN884124.1:28531-47464 GCA_000934455.1 Apostichopus parvimensis
AAAATTTCTGTACGCTCCGCGCCAACCAATGGTGGCGCTCCGCTTAGATAGTGTCGAAAGCGCCCCTGCAGACCATTCTCGCCCCCCCTGACCAATACCCCTAGCTCCGCCACTGGTTAATACTGTATTATAATGCTACATTGACTGGTAACTTAAGGCAAAGTAAATTATGTCAGCCATTTGTCTCCTCACAATAAGAAAGCCTACACATAAGGCAGACTGTGTAGATTAGCCCCATCAATAACGAAAAAGTCTACTAACAAATGAGTAAACAAACTGTTGCCCAGAATCCCATGTGCAAAGTAGGTTATGGTAGTTTTATAAATGTTAGCAAATTGCTCTGAAAAGTGACAAGGAAACTTTCAGCAGGTAAATGGAATCGCGAACCTTGTGACAATTGAGGAAGGTATCAATGCAACAAATTCATCAGTGGAACAGTATCCGTCAACATGTTACATTGGAATATTACGACTAGTTGAATGCACTGTTTTTAATATGTGTGTGTTGGCAATGACTGTGAACCATAAGGCCATGCAATTTCCTTTAAGAATTTCACAAAGCGATCGACAGAAGGCAAACATTGTGTAAGACCATTACATATGGTATTGATAATATTTCACACACTGCAACAGTTTCCTTGTGTAAAAATAATATTGTTCTTATACATTTGTACAGGTACAATTCAGAGATGGAATTAGCACAACTGAAATAAGCAGGTACGGCTACTGTGGGTCAAATGTCACAATCCACAAATGGAATATTGAGTCAAAACAAAACATTGGATTTATAATAAAGACCAGTCTAAAAGATTTCTTTTGAAAGGTTTTTAAAATAATAATACAGAGCACCTCTGGCCTTAAAAATAACAGTCCTGCCCCTTCCCCCCCCCCCCCATCTCAGCCACCAACTCCCCTCAATGATGATGGCACTGATAATGATAATAATAAAATAATAACCATAAGAACAAGAATAATAATTGCAATAAGAATAACAACAAACACAATAGCAATATTAATAATAATTGATATTATGACAGTACAGAGGCGACAAATTTGGTGGCATTTAGAGTCAATTCCACTGAGCAACATATACACGGATGTCAGATTCCTGATTAACAGAACTTTTACAAGCCCCCCCCATAAAAACACCTTTACCACATGTATGTAGGCCTATTATGCAACTTCTACATTTATAATGGCACTCACAGATATGTACACATTCTTACCCACTATGATCAGGAGTGTTTATTTGTAAACATTTTCCCAAATCTGTATTAAATGTTCACTGATCTCTGCCACAGGACAGATTACTGTATCTGATGATTCTGATCGGCTCGATCTGATAATAACACCTTATTAGATCCACCCTGCAATGATCGAATCCAGATCTCAAATGTATTAGTCAGATCAAATGGAAAAGAGGTCACCAAGACAATCTCACTATCCTTTGAGATAATCCAATTAAAGCTGTTAATACCCTTTGTTGCGAATAGCCTACTCACACTTCCAGTGACCCTTGTCTGGACATAGCTTGATTTGAGACACCAATAGTAGGCTACACTGTTTTGAAAACCTTCAAAGATAGCCAGGATGTCTGGGCAACAGCCTGCAAAAGTTTTCTAAGTAGCTGCTTTTAACTAAGTAGCTTTTAGCCTGTTCATCAGCTACCATTTAATTACACTCCCCCTGTTAAGTTTATTTAGACCAGCAGTATTATTCCAATGTCTAGTCTTGGTATTAATAAATAGCTGGTAATGGTAGGGCTGTACAGATCAGGTAGGTATCTAGGCAGTTTGCAGTAGTATAATATTAGTACAGTTAATTTGTTGCCTACTGTATACTGAATTTATATTATACTGTAGCTATGTATATCTATAAGCCTTGTCGTACAGCAACATAGCCGATTGAGTATATATGTACTCACAAAAGATCTCAAAATAAATCTGAAATACTTGTTTACACAGACAGCATATTCTGCTCCTGCAGCTGTTGTGTAATTATTATAATCAAACATCAAATACACAAAACAAAATTTATGGGGTTTTGTAGCTGAAATACGAGCAGTTTGGAAACATGCATGCATCCATGACAGATAGATTTGATTTATTCGTGTAACACTCTCAGACATGATGGAGAAAAGGTTACATGTATAGAAAATTTGAAAGAGACAAGGTAATAAAGTGTTCATAAACAGGCTTAACTTTTTTTGTCACTTACATTCAGAATAAAGAGTAAAGATTCACTCGAAAAACTCACATTTTTCTACGTAAATTCTTTCAAATGCATTTATAAGTCAATGCATTTTTTACCCCCTCAACTTGTGCACTTTATACTTCCACTTAAAGGATGTGAAGACTTGCGCAAAAAGAAATGTCTAATGCCGGTAATTTGACCTAGTTTCGAATGAGGTGTAACAGAAGTGTTAAACACCACCATCGATCCCATAAAATACACACACAGCTTGCCACCATCGGTAATTAGACACTAGTGTACAGTCAGTACAGTACATACAGCTGCGGTCAATACCCACAGCACAGTATACAAACGATACAGCGATGGACATCTCAGGTCCAGCTAGAGATTACAATTAAGGTATCACGTTTCATTACTGTCTGCATTTTGTAGGGACACGAACAAAACGTCACTTGCAAGCAACAGAAAGTTAACTTTTTCCGATGGCCGCACGCGGCTTGGGGCGAGTCTTCAATGCCTTTAATTATTAATGTTTTCCGTGGTCAACCAAGGAAGTCTTTCTACTTAGTATGCATCTCTGATCACATATGGTCATAAGCAACATGTAGGAGAGATATAAATTAAAGTTCTAAATTAACAGCAGTTGACAGTGACTTGTCAAGTTGTCTTGACTTGTTTCATTGCCTGACTTATGAAAATTAAATTTCCAGATGTCAGCTGATGGTACTCTTTTGTTACCTTTTTATTACAAACACCTAAATCAGCTTTCTGTACATGTAGCATGTCCTTCTATCATGAGTTACCATGACAACTATTGCATGCATCCTTCAAATTGAAATGGCATGATCTTCTGCTTTGATTATTTCCTCTAATGGTTCACGGTATACGTAGCAATCGATTAAGTATATATTTAAACGGCATGCTACTGTTTGGGAAGGTTCACCGAGTACTACCGTATTTCAATGGACATAATAGGCACAAAACTATTTCAGGTAGTAAAAACCAATGCATTCAATCAATGAACAATGACTTAGTACTACTTCCGTCAAATTGAAATACTTCCCACTTGTTCATTCAAAACCATTGTTAAACCTGTGATGCTTCACTTTGATGATAAGTTGTACAATTATCATAGCAAGTGCATTGACTTAGCACTGACCTGCTATACACGTGGGCTAATATATGTCAGGCATACAGTATAGTGCACACAAAGTTTCACAACAACTACTGTCATTGAAGATAATTGTCAAAAATTCTTCCCATTTGTTTCCCCCCAAAACCTTTGAAAACCTCATAGGACAATAAATAACACTCCCTCAAAATCTTCATAGAGGACTGTTGACCACAACAATTTGCAGCCGATGAAAATTTGAAAAGATTAGCACGAAAGGAGAAAACGGAAATACTTCCAACATATATTTGGGCAATCAACTGGGACACACCTTAATTAAAGAGAGTGAAAACTGAAAAAAAAAAAAAAATCCTAAAGGTGGTCTAGAATAGGTACTTTTTCTTAACCATAAGAAGATTGATAAAGGACACAAATATGCTCCATGAACAGGACTGCATTTTTGGTGGTTTTAATACCTGTCCAAATAAAACTGAGGGCAGTAATTTCCCAAGTACATGTGTGTGATCATTTATCAGTTCATACAGTACACCATTGAAGCAGGGAGCTGCTACAATAACTTGTACAGTACATGAACCTGGATGCTAGTGTGCACTGCAGTACAGTATTTTGTGTGGTCACATTGCTGCTATCGGTCCAATATCTTAAATTGAAGAAAATCTAATGAAAGTGTCTCACTAGTTTGTGTTAATTTTGTCTACTATTTACTCTACTTTACTGTAAAGTATACTTTGTATCATGGTGCATCTGTATAGCCTCATATGGCCTATACTTTTTACCAATTATAAGGATCTATGTTGTCTAAGGGAAAAACTTTCAATATTATCTAAAGTCATAGTAGCTATTGCGCAGTTAATGAAAATGTGAAAAGAACTGTTTAAAATTTGACAGGATTATTTTTGTTCAAAGAATGCCTTCCTAAGAGTATAGACCCTTAAGACAAAAAAAAGCCCAAACTTGTTACACAAATCATGAGATAAACAATAACTGTACCTTAAAGTACAACATAGAATATAAAGAATACCTACCAGATGTGTATAATTTCAGCAAACCTGATATCAACAATTCAACGTAACATTATGTTTATATATATTATACTTATAGTGACCCACATTGTGTAGTCTTTTAACTAGATACATATGTAAAACAGAAAGAAACAAATATCACAGATGTTTTATTGGCCCTTTCTTGCGGTCATAAAGCAATTTATAGGTCAATTTAATAGGACTGAGTACCATACCACCTGTCTGTGTATAAGACCCTGGAGGAGAATCTTACCCACACCACTGCTATAACCAGACATTCGATGAAAGCCAAAATAGGCCTTTAGCCCTTGTGATTTGAAAGACAGGGCTGGAGGGCCACCAATGTGGTCGCAAAATTGAATTGAAATGCCAAGACAACACTTAATGGAGTTGACTTGGGTACCAATCAAGGCAAAAGAGGAAGGTACATGGAGGGGTGGGTGGGGAGGAGAAGAGAGGGAGGGGAGGAAGGGTGATTGCTGTAAGTGCTAGTTGCTTTTGTTTTCCAGCCACCTAAACTAAGACTGTTTTGATTCTTTTACTACAAGCGTTGTGGTCAACTGGTTAAGGCAGTGGACTTGTGATCTAAGGTATGCAGGTTCAAGTCCTGGCCAGATTCTTACGTTGTGTCCTTGGGCAAGGCATTTTATCTCCACTGCCTCTCTTCACCCAGGTGAATAAATGGGGACCCACAAGGTAAATTGTCAGTTAGACGCTGTTTAGCTGTTGCCATGTGGAGGGATTGTCTCTATCTTTGACAGGTTATCGTTGACCAGGGTAACATTGTGATGCGCCTTGAGCACTGTTATTGGTGGATATGCCTGCGTTTTATAAATCCTCAATATTAAAATGCCTGTATATCCAAGGGCAACACACTCAGGATGATACCCATGCATTGACTAACCAGCAGAAAAATGCTTTCTTACATACAGTATCTGGTAATTTTCTCACACCTTAAGTACAAGTATTAGTCAGGAGAATTAAACAATTAATCAACACTGAACATACCATATCCTTCTACCTTTGATAGGAGTAACGTTGTGTGTTTTAATAATTCCATATGATTTCAAAAATGTTGTCTCACATATAAGGTCCATATTTAATGGGGGGAAAAAAGGGCTGTTTTTGTCATAATTTGAAATTAAACTTGACTAGTCTTCACAGACTGCATTGTTACAGGAAATTTGGATGGAATAGTATCAATGCTTTAAATGTGCTCTATAGCAATTAAAATACTTGAGGAGACTGAAGTTGAAACTAATGCCATACTAACTCTGTAAATGAAAGTAACTTGCATGCTCTGAGTGCAATCATCAAACAATCAACTTAACAAACCTAATGGCTGAAATGATCAGCCAACTTAGTAAGCACTCAAGACTCCTAAGTACTCGTTTTGTTATTATAAACCAATCATCGTAAGCAGGGAGTAAATATAAACACTAGTAGTAGTGTAGTAGTAGTAGTAGTAGTAGTAGGAAGAATACAGATTATTGTACATAATTTTGGCCATATGTATATATGGCTCGTTAGTGACAAAATCTAAACTAGAATTATAACAGCAGCAGATGTAAATAAACATATTGATACAGTTTCATTAGGATTCAAGCTACTTATTACTTAGCCTACCATCAACATTATTACATGTAAAGTACAGCAGCCAATTAAAAGTAGCCTCTAACTGTATGGTATTATTATTGTTACTGGTACTTCACTGTGTGGTGACTCATAGTTCTGATCACATGTAAAGATATATAATCAAGACATTGCGTAATGTCCTTTACACAATATTGAGCACGAAGCTGTTTTTTACACAATAATAATAATCAGCATTTATTTTTACGACGTTTTAGCGACCGCAAATGTGGGAGAAACCCGCAAGGGCTGATGGATATATTACAACTTACACATCGGTTGGCTTCCAATTCAACATTTTTTTAATCAAATTTGTCGTAATTCTTTCAGAATGGGAATGCATTTCAACTTACGTACAACTTGTTGACAAAATGTAAAAATAGAAAATTTACCTCCAAAGTGTAAACCTGGTGATATATCCAACCTAACCAGTGTGTTATATCAAAGCTTGGGCATACGCAGGGTGGGCTGGTGTCTTGCATAAGGCCAGAAAGTCTAGTTCAGGCCACTGTACGAGACTCTACATATGGCGTGAGCTCTGATCAGATGTATGTACAGTACAATATAGGACTAGGCAAGGCATGTACAGCATATTAAAACCCTAATAAGAGGATTTCAAGCAAAACTAAACAAAATTGGGACCATTATTACAGAATCTTACACCCGGCTAGTATGTTGCACATTTTCATCAAAACTACAGTATGAAATGTTTTCCCGAAGGGTGATGTGGTGGGTATTGAAGAACTTAGCATTCATAGACTACGCATGTGTAACCCGATGAATTCGCTTTGGCATCGGCTTTTGGTACAATGTTTCTGTATGCTGCTGTGTTGAATGAATCTAATTGACATTGGGATCCGTGTTATAATCATTGCCGAATTTGAAAGCCGCACTCCCCATCACAATTTTGCAAGGTTGGTAGGTCTAAGTGTGCCTCAAAGTTTTCCCTTTCGGGAAACCAAAAACAATTCCCTAGGATTTCGCCTATCACTGTGCTAACAAGTAACATGTAAAATTGACGGTTACACAGACATCCAAATGTTTTACTTGTTTACTATTCTAAGTAAGGCCTATGGGCAATGTTAGATATGTACACTTCAAGTAGACATACTACATACTAGGCTGCATTCCTACATACAGGCTAGGTCTACACGATTTCCCTAATCTCTAACCTAAACATGGTTAAAACCTAATGATAGGGCCCAAACACAATAAGTTAAGTTTAGCTAGACTAAGCCATTTTGTATATCAAGTCGCCAATGTGGCCTCCAACGAAGACAAAATTTAAGACATGGCAACAGAACCTGGCCTAGGCCCTAGGACTACTTCAAATTAACGTTAGTACATGGGCCTCGCTGTACTTTACCATTGTTCAACCTCAAGGCTCCAATCAACGTTGGACAGTGCCAATTTTCCCTGTCTGTTGATCTAGCATGTATTATGTAATTGTAACTGCTATTCCAACGATGATACGGCCCTAATCCAGTACTAGGCATAGCCTGTTCATGATTTCAACATGTCGGTATAAATTATCAGAGATAAGTACACTCACGGGAAAATTACATATTCCTTGCCACATATAACACATCCAGAGTCTACAGGTTTGGCCAACACAGAAGTCAAGCCGTTCATTCAGTAAGGGCTTTTCATGCAACTCGATCGATATCGTAAATACCAGACGTTGTTTACAACTGACTGTACATCGCTTGTATAGACCATAGTATCGGGCTGCGTACGTATGCCTAGCTAGTAAGTTGATTCACTCAGAGGATGATGAATCGTCGCCGAGACGCTTCAGCGGTTCCTATGTCGCTACATGCTACACAACTTGTAATTGGTGGTCGATATAGTTTACAGCGCATTTGATTGGCCAACATAATTTTTTTGAGGTGGCAGTAACTTGTTACCTTTCCTTTGTAGCGTCAAAAATTACAGAGTGTGTTATGTGAAGTAGCCCTGGACTTGCTTACAACAATTAGATAATTATGGAGAGTTCGAAGTTTGATAAGAACTAATTACTCTACAGTTTACAAATGAAAACTTCACAATCAGTGTCAAAAATATCCTACAAGCATGTTTTCCCAGTGCATAATATATGTACGATATAAGCCGATTCGTGTGTGTACTTCCAGAGGAAGGCATGCGGTAGCACCCATGCACTTGTATCAATTTGCTTTTCGAAACACACTTCAAAGTTAATATTTTAAAGGCAAATTGAAAATTAATTCTGTTAAGGTCATGGTCGGTATTGACGGCAAAACGTTGGCTGACATTTCCACACATATGTCTACTACAACAACACTAAATCGGCCCGGATTCACTTGAATTTGGTAATATTCATGACTGAACTATTCACATATTGTCGTGTTGGAGGCCTTTCTATGTAGGCTATATACCTAAATCTATTTTCCACAGAATAATCAGAAATGAATAAAACTGAACTGTAGAAAAAATATGTTGGCTTTAGTACTGCAACGTCAAAACGATCGATAATTGTTAAGTTTATGATAAAAGTATAAGTTAGCAACAAAACGTTGCCTCTGTCTTTAATAGAAAAAAAAACACTTCGTAACTAAAGAATTTTCCGGCTTAGAATGATTATCTTTCGTTGCGAATTCTAAGATACCACTTGGTCTGATCACGGACGGCGTCTGCAGAAAAAATAATAATGCCGATGCGGACAAACAAACTTAGTTATAACCATGCAGTGACCGTCGAATTTATTTCAGCGGGGTGTATAACTGATGTGTTGATTTTGTTACCAAAAGTTATAAATGAAAACAATTTAACATGTGATACTGAGTTTTAATCAAGGATTCATCTTTGGTTTTAATTTGCAGTGATACGTGAAATAGGGTTGTTACGTACAGCGCGTGTTGCCAAAGTGAGTTTTCATCAACAAAATGTTGTACCGGCGCGTTGTAACATACAGCCAGTTTTTCAGTGTTCCGAACGCGTGGCCGTTGAATTTTGAGTGCGTACTGCGTTCGCATATTTGCTCACATGTAATGAAATAAGTTAAATATTACACCAAATGTCAGTTACTACATGAAGTAACGGTCACCTCGAATTGTTCGTAAATTTGATATTATTGGGTGATGCCATCGTCACACGTAAGCGATCGTGTAACATACATCTGGTTGATTATTTCAAATAATTATCTATGGTTTTTAGTGACGTATTATCGTTAATGAGATAAAACCGACGAAGGACAAAGTGTTACTCGCAGTGGTTTATTTATCTTATTGAATGGGGAATGGGGGTGCCCCTTGCCAGGCATCCACCTCCCATGGACGCCCGGCATTCAACCGGCATCATAATAAATATTGGGATAACAAAGATGGAAATTTCCGTTATGAGATGCCAACAATCCAGGAATACATAAACGGCTAAACTGCACGTTTTAGAAACTTATACAATGATGAGAGTGTTTAAATTCCCACGTACATTTCCTTACCGAAAATAATTCTAGAGGTTATGGTTATTTTCCCTACCTGACTTCATGAGGCATTGTTTACGAAATGACCACTTAACTTTATATAGGACCTACAGTATTAACTTAACTATGTGATTTTATCGATGATTTGAATTAAGAGAAAATAAATCCCTAACTTCGCGCATGCGTTGAAGTTTAAAGTATAATTTCGCAAAATCGGTGGCATAATACACGAAAGTGTCTCAAAATACAAAATTGATGTGTTTTTGTTTCACTGTGGTGATTTTGGCCTTTTTGGTTCAGGCTTTGTAGATTAAAAATTGCGATTGAAAAAGTGGTTACAATTATATTTACAAACACGTCAACTACAGTGTCTACTCGTGCAACTACATATGTATAACGCAATACACGAATCTAAGGATCACGAGAAGTTAAAGTACCCCATCATCCTATTGACAATCGACAACAGTGGATATCCTTTATGTATCGATATTCTCAAAGTTATTCCCTAAACTCAACAAATCAAATTAAGTAAACAAGTTCTAAAAGACAAATAAAAGGAAAAATAACATGAACTCTATGAAATTATTTTTTTCCCTGTGTTTTTGTATTCAAGGCAATGTTACTTAGATCAACTTAACAGCTTCATAAATACAGGTTGAAAGTGAAAGACAAAAATTAAATGAAAACAATATATGGACAGTAATAATTTTCTACATTGTTGAAGTTAAGGTTTATCACGCACAACTAAAATGAGTACGTACTATAATAAAGGTATCTTTGTGGAGCTTTGCGCAAATGGACAGTGAAATTACAAGGTGCATTTGGGGGTTTGTAAAGGGTGACTACAAGTCATAAGAGGTAGAAGAGGGGACAACTGTGCAGTTAATAAGTTGTCATGGATATATCAAGTTAGCATTTACCCTGTAAATCCATGTATGGATTCTTACATGGTGGGTGAGGCAGGAAAATATTATATTGAAATGATATTATGTGAAAAAATACCATATAACTTCATCATTAAGACTCAAAAAAGTTGTGGCCCTACCGATGTGAAGTGAACATTTATATGTAGAGTTTGGAGGTGGGAGGGTTGCAATGGGTGGCAGGGGGGGGGGGGGGGGGGGTAACAAAGCAAAATCACAGATATTGTAAATGCTTTAACATCCCTTAACTTACTCAAATTTAAATCAATAGGTGTTAAATTAACACTCCTAAATAATTCAAATATATATATAGTCTTGATCTATTGTAACATAACGTAAGTTAAATACCGTGAAGAAGCTCGCAACTTTTAAAAAGATGAATATCTGGACCTTTGTCTATGCTTGCCAGACGTTCTTTGCAGACAAATCAGTCTAACCTACTTTACATATAATAATCTGGTCTAAAATTTGAATTGTATCATTTTTTCATCCACTAATTTCCCAACCAACTCACCTCTTTGGTGTAAACAGAGATAAATCACTGAGTTCAAACCTAATTTCGCGATAGTCTGAACAAAGTACCAGGGTGCGTGAAACATCCCAATTTTTTCGCAATGAAATGCAACCAGTTCTTTTTATAGGGACTATATAGTTTACAAAAATGCTAGATATATGCAAAAAATGTCTCAAAGTATCAAAAATTGCAACACACTTTCAAACATTTTCTTAAGTGACTAAATGACCACTATCTTGCTGAGAACATATATCATACTTCTTTAAGTACTTTGTGTGGCAGGAGGTTTGCAAAGGTAAGGATCTTCCTCAATTAATGTATACGATGGTATACGGGAACTTTGCGTACTGTGTTATACATGTAATAATAATAATAAAGCTTAATTATATAGCGCATTGTGTCGACAGTCTCAATGCGCTTTACAAGAAACAAAATGAGTACAAAAATACAGCATAGTCGAACAAAAACTTAAAAGAAACAAAAAGGATCGAAAAAAATTTACAAGGTCCAATGAGGGTAGCACATGAATAAGAGAGTTTTTTAAGAGGCTTTTAATATTGTATATGGTCGGGGCATTCCTAATGTGGGTGGTGAGAGTGTACCAGAATTTGGGGGCAGCAAACTGAAAAGAACGTTCCTGTACTTCTTAGTTTTAATTTTATTTAGCTTCACCGACGGACTCTGGTTTCCATTCAGACGGAAAGAACTGTTTTCAAGACCACTTTTTAATCGGCCTCAACGAAAATGACTAAAGCTACAGTAAACCAAGGAATACTATTTTTCTATTCTGAAGCACTTTCATGAATGATTTCATTCACAAGTTTTTACTGGAAATTACAGAGTAAACTTCAACACATGCAGGAAGTTGGGCTCATTTTCTTCCTTGCTTGGACTGTATTGACTTGAGGACTCTCCATGTATAAATCTCATTCTGGCTAAAATCTGATCGGCCGTGGGTGAAATCACATCGTTGAAGGATCCATGTAGCTTAAACACTGGGGGTGGGGGAGGGGAGGGCAAAAGTCTGAGAGATCATCATGATGGTTGTTCTCTCAGCATCGCAAAGTTACCGTATACCATCAGAAACGTTATAATTGCTATGGCCATGGCTAATAAATCCATCGTATTCGATTTACATCTTTACAATATGATACAAAGTTGAACTGTTGGGTTTGTAGTTCGGACCAGCTGAATACCTGCATCCTGTTCAAGGTTATAATAAAACTCGATGACATCAGAAACGAAAAGACGGCAGCTAGGTTTGGGATGTTAATTGATCTGAAAAATATAACAGACAAAAAACAAAACAAAAATTATACCAAAGATATATACAGAGTCACAATTCAAATTTGGGACTAAAAATAAAATTAATAAATATAGCAACTATAACATACATACATTTACACACACACACTGACATGAAACCAAAATTTCAATGATGATGGAAGTATCAGCATCACTGTTAAAGACAGACAAAAGCGATCCCTGTTACTATGACGATTAAACCTACGGACAAAATGAAACCTTGGCCGTGCATCTTTGTGCCACTTCAAAGATTCCAATTCATTTGTGCAAAAGTGAAACCGTAGGTGAAACTAGCTCAAAGTTCTCCTGCACTTTTCAGTATTATAAGCCCAAATTAACCTGCCCTAATTCAAGAAATATGTTATTGAATAATTTCTAAAAGAGAGCGCATAGCCTTGATGAAATCACGTTGGTTTTGAAGTCAAGTAAAATCGCTCACAGGAAATGTATGTGAAAATTATAGAAAAGAGCTCACCCTCTTCATTTTATATGATAAGGCATGCAGCATGGTATGTGTAGTATATTGATAAAGTGTTTGTATTCTGATGTAGTCTTCCCAGGATTCCTGGAAACCACCCGTTGGTCCGTCCGTTGACCTTATCACCTACATATTGTATATACCAGATTGTATATACATCAACACCTTTCATCTTAGGCCAATTCCCCATTAATCGTTTAGAATAAAGACGCAAATATATATAAGCGCGTTCTCATGTATTTTGTTTTGCAAGTTTGGTTTGGTGAAATAAATGAATTAAACTAGTGGATACGTCAGTATGTACAAATAAGATGCATGTTTTGCATTTGTAGAAATTTGTCTGACCACTGCAAAGAACAGACATGTTTCATGTCATTTAATTGCTTGTTTTGTTTTTCCACACTGATATACAACATGCACCTCGGGCAGTTGGACTGATGCTTTTCCCACCAAACAAGAGCTTCTTGTCCTCCGTCTGATAAAGTTCTATTCGGAGAATCAGATGAAGACAGATTGACAGAGAACTGAGGTAAGAGGACAGGTCAAGGGACAACTGAAAATAGTACTCCAACTAACCTTTGTATCTAACTTTACTCTATTCATTGTCCAATTAAGTTACAACAATAATAATAATAATGCAGTCGACTCATACAGAGCCAAATTAGAAACAAGAGGTGTATTTGCTCTGGGCTCTTAACAATACAAGTTAATCGCAATCAAATGAACTAGTAAACTCTTAGAAGTAGGAAGTTTAGTACAAAATCTAATCTGGTCTGGTAATCTGGTTCCAAAGATAAGGACCAGAGAAGGCAGTACATTGGTACCTGTTTGTTTTTAATCGTGGATTGGGAAGAGAAAGTTAGGCCATGGCAGAGGAACAAAAACAATGGACAAGGGCATAGGGAGAGAGTAGTTGAGTAGTATATCTCTATTAAACTATATAGATACAAAATGAAAGTTGTATCTACTGGAACATGCCCCACAGGCATTTTGCAGTAGATACAGTTGCATTTTACTATATATACAGTTCTATAGAAATAATGATACAAATACATAATTTCAGCAAATTGAGTCTAACTGATCTCATTTCTCAGTAACGTTACAGTTACATCAGCACTGTGCCATACAATTTTACAAAATAAACGTTATTAGTACTTTTTTAGAAATACACCACTAATTTTGACCAAACTGTTCCAACAAACCTGTGAGCCATTGAACACCCTCATGAAGGCCTTCTTGTGTTAAGGCATTACTAGAGCATATATGCCATGGTTTGTCCTTGACTCTCTCCAGTTCCAACATTTGGGAACATTTCACGGATGTCAGGGAATCTTTCATGTCCATTTTGTTAGCGAAGAAGAGAACAGGAATTCTCCGGCCTTTAATTTCTGTAAATTAAAAAGTTTAAAACAAGTAAGCAATACATGTATGATTACAGCTTCAACAGGGCAAGTTTAGGTAGCATCAATGAACACAAAACATAGAAAAACAATGAACACAAAACATAGAAAAACAATGAACACAAAACATAGAAAAACAATGAACACAAAACATAGAGAACAAGAGCATCAATGACGCAGTATCTCAATACTGGAAGTTTTAATTTCGAATCCTAATTTCAAATCTTTGCTCTGTCTCTGCAATTATCAATATCAATCATGGTACCACAAATATATAACTTGCATTTATGCTACTTTGCCACGAATAGTCTCTGCAGGTTACACTTTATCCTGCTAGTGTTGCCTTTAGAGAACAACGTTGCAAGGTTTAGTAATGTCATAGAATATTTAAGAACTTGTTTTTCATGTGGTATCCTTCATCTTGGGTCAGTCTCTGTTGGACTTTTTGGTCATATAGTTTGACGTCAATGACAATGGCCGAATTAGAAGAGGCGAACAACTCGACCATATTCTTGATGCCCACCTTGAGAGCTCGGCCTATCGACCTACTGTATGTTACTGTAGTGGTGACTACCATCAAACTGTGTCCACTTCCAAGTATCAAAACAACCCACGTTTTTCCATCTCAATTTTTCTGACATGAAGATTTCATGGATTTATGACTTGGAAAAAATAATGTAAAAGAAGATTACAAGTTTTTATTTGAAAGTGATGGATGGCCTCCTCCTCCCCTAATAGCCACCTCAGTTCCTCTTCATTTTGTTAGTTTATTTTAATTCTTTGTACATTTGATGTCAAACATCACAGGTTCAAAAGAAAGCTAAACATACTTCTTATAACCTTATACATCTTATATCCTTATAAATAAGTCATAACCTTAGACAATTTTTATAGTCTTATAAAAGTTGTGATGCTATGGCCGGCTTCTCTTTTATACGTACCCATCAAACAAACTTACCCTGGTCCTTCCTAGGAAAGCCTAATACAGTACACTGAATACACTGAAAGCCTAATACAGTAATAGGCCTAGGCTAGGTTTATATATTTTTTAAATGCACTAGGCATAGGCCTAAGTAGCCTTCAGAAGTACAACAATGTGTAAACGTAATAATACAAAAATACATGAAGGGCAATCAAACAAACTTATCATGGCCCTTGCTCTGAAAAGCTACCTGAACACCAGAACTATCCTTAAATGGATATCGCAAAAACGAAGGCCTAATATAAATTAAATGCACTATGAAGCATTCAGCAGTACACAATGTGTATATGTAATTAGCATGCAATACACTACACCTCGCGTACCTAACTACAGTACAGAAAATTGGTCGCGAGGGTAGCCATTTTCGTATATCTAACATGTAGCTGTCACGAGTCATAGCCAATCTGCTACAAACCAGACTTGGAGGCGGGGCTTAATCATCAAAAACGGACCTATTTACTAAAAGTAGGGGCGGCAGCTCAGTGTTGTTTTAAGAAAGAAAAATCATTTAAACATCAAATAAAGCAAATAAAAGCCATAAAATGTCACATACATGTAGTAAAATTCCTATTCATACCTACCTGTAAACAACAAATGAAAGTTTAAAATGTTAATAAAATATATAATACATAGGACCCTATCTTAGACGATACCACTGTTGAAAGACAATTCTATTCTATTCTCTTTCATAATACATAAAACAGCAGATAACAAACCAATCGCTGAGAAGTAATATGTCACGTGCCCATAATAAACCATAGACATCGAATAATAATTAACAAATGAGCAGGGAAACGTGTGCAAAAGTTCCCTACAAACAAGTTTTGGAGCGTGTGCAAAAATGGTTCTGCAAAACGGTTTTTGAGCCCGATTTGGCCCGATTTGGACATAAATCGATGAAAAAGTCATAGAATGAGATACAATTCTGGAATAAAAAATAGTAACTTTTGTTGGTCTATATGATATATTCTTGCTCTGGAAATTCCAGAGAAAAAGAACTTTGTATGAAGACGCTGAAAAATTTTTAAGAGAAGAGAGAGTCCCACTTACTGTTACAATATCTCTATACATGTAATGTATTGAGATAAAAATGAACACAAAACATAGAAAACATAGAAAAACAATGAACACAAAACATAGAAAAACAATGAACACAAAACATAGAAAAACAATGAACACAAAACATAGAAAACAGAATAAAAATGAACACAAAACATAGAAAACATAGAAAAACAAAGAACACAAAACATAGAAAACATAGAAAAACAATGAACACAAAACATAGAAAACCAATGTCAGGCCATGGTCACCTTGCTTGTGGCATCTTCCCTTTCCTGGTCTATTTATTTATAAACATTTTATTTTGATATACATATATTTCTAGATTTCGTTAATATCAGAAACTATAAAGTAATTGCAGTGGCTTAGTTATACGATAAAGTGACTGATGCTTAATAACACATGAAATCGTATGGAAGATCTTGACGAGATATATCATGGTGCTGTGATATAAAGCCCACGGTGTGATGACATATTTGCAACAGGTGGTAAAACCATATCTTTTTGCATTGTGATGTTTTAAAACCTTGGTTTAGAATCAATGTACCATGAACCAGATATATGCCACCAAGTTTCGATCATCTGTTTTGGATATATATGGTTTGTACTTTCTTAAATAAACAAGGATTTTTTTTCATCTGCTGTTGTGATGATATCACTCATTTGAATAATTACTGGGCTCACGTTTGTAAAATTACTTGAAATGTTAAGATTTGATCTATTTTTCACTGCAACAGCAGAATGATTTCACTTAACATAAATACAGACAAAGCAGCAATGCACATTTCTCCATAAGATATATCATGGTGCTGTTATATAAACCCACAGCGTTATGCCATACTTGCAACACGTGTTAAAACAATGTCGTTTTCCCCTGTTAGTTTGTTTTATTCATATATTCATGAACCAAAGCAGAACGTTTAATACTGCAAATCAATGTCCATACTAGCTAATATGAGAAACAATACATTTTGGTATTTTTGAAAATAAACTTTTGGTTACAACAGAAACAATACAGGAAGACATAGCATTGTAATTGAAAGGGCTTTGACATTCCTAGGTCCACCTTCTTTCACATGAAAGAACTAGAGCAATCTGATACCTCACAACTATATAAAAATTCCTGGTATATGACAATCAGTTATTTTCTGTAATTTCAATCAAATACAAAAAAGATTTTGCTTTGTACCTGTTTATGGAAAAATGTTCACCACTACCACCTCAGTTATATCAGTTCTTAATGATAGATGGATGTACTGTATGTGTTCTTTATATATATAGTCTTCTCAACAAGGCTGAAGAGGGCAGGATGAGAAGGGGATGCCAGTCCCCAGGGTTAGGTAAATATGGTGCAGGTCTAGATCCCCCCCCACCAGAAAACTTAACATATGCCAATGGCTGTACAATGAACTTACGAAGACTTGAAAAGGGACGCGCTCAGGGGAGGGGGGCCAATCTGGCCCTCAACAGCCCTGCTTCCCACCACACAGTGGGTAACATCTTACCTGAATGTTGGAGTAAAAGATCTAGTTCTTCCTTTGCAACCACCATCCTCAGCTTGTCACTGCTGTCAAGAACAAATATGATGCCCTCAGCATCTCTGTGAAAGTAGAATCAAAACAAGACATTTCACTTAAAAACTGAATGATTAGACCAAAAAATCAAATAAAAAACACTGCTTAAACATGTTTTCATTTTTAAAGACAGGACATCTAGTTTTACTTTTTTTTCTGGATATTATCAATCCAACAGAATTTCTGACATTTTCCTTTGCAACAAAACTTGTGCAAATGATTGCACAATAAGTTGAGAGATAGGACACCTTATATAAAGCTCGCCAATCAAAACAGTAGAACCATTCTATCGATAGAAAATTCTTACAGTTTAAACAAATTCATGTTGCTTTTGTGCAAAACATGTCCCCTACCCCTCCTGCCCTCATAAGGGGGACTTAGATCAACTTTATAAGGTTTCCCTTTCTTTGAGTTTCAAAGGAAAGACTATTTCTAGTAAATTTAGTCTTCTGAATAAATTTTGTAACTATTATGACCGAACATCGCATTACATTACAGCAAAGGGATATTCCACTTGCAAACACGCATCTATGCACAAATTACACATCAATATCTACAGAACCCCAAAATTTAAGTTTGTTTGAAGTTACAACCTGATTCTTCAGTTATGCAAGGAAAGTTATAACTCAGTGGGTAGTCTATGATGTCATTATAACAAATGATCTGTAACACCTTTCTACATCTGGTTGTTGTTGTTGTTGTTGATGTCTCCTTCAATTATGTTGTTTGAAAAACTTACAATCAAATGTATCACAAACTGTTAAGATTACACCAGCTGCCAACTTAATAGATAAAATGTGATCGTCTCATTTGGATATATATGGTTGTACATTCTAAAAGGAACAGAAGGATATTTTTCAAGGCTGTTGTGATGATATCACTCATTTTAATATTTCCAGGGCTACATTCATAAAATTACTCCAAATGTTAAGATTTGAGAAATTTTACTGCAAAGGCAAAATGTTCTCTCTAACTTTTAATAAAAAACAGACAATGTAGCAATGCAAATTTCTCCACAACTTTTCAAGATTTTCTTCACAAAGTGTTCAAGATGTGAGTAAAATAAAAGTTAACTGTATCTCACTTGTAATAATGTTCCCAAAGATTTCTGTATTTGCCCTGCCCAGACATGTCAAAGACTGTAAAATTGACCGCTGTAGACTTGAATTTCTCTACAGTGAATCCAATGGTGGGTACAATGTCTTCCGTTTGGGTCTGAAAACAAAATTAGAAAGCATATATCTATAAACATATAGAAATACATATATAGAAATACATATA
>KN884124.1:81160-92959 GCA_000934455.1 Apostichopus parvimensis
GGGAAGAGAATGGGAATTGAAGTGAATTGGGGAGGAGAGGATGCAAGGAGGATAGATGGCAGGAGAAAGGGGGAAAGGAACATTGGCTGGGGAGGAAAGTGGGTGGGAGGGAGGATGGGAGGGAATGAGAAGTGGGTGGGAGGGAGGGAGGGGAAAGAGAAGTTGGAGGGAGGGGGTAGGAATTATGGATTTAGTACTGCCCACAAAATTTGGGGGAAGGTGTTAAACCAGGATAAAATAACAGATGAACTGTGCAGCATTTGAAATTATGATCTGTGTATTTATTCTTTTTGTTACCGACGTAATTGGCCGTCAGGTGTTAATTCTTGGTTAAATAAATGCAAAGTCACTAGTAAGAGTTCTCTTTGTACATTTTGGGTTACAAACTACAATCCACATAAATACAAGCCAATTACAAGACTTTCTTTCTTTCAAATTTATATCAGTATATCTTACTTTCATTTTAAACAACTTTATAAAGACCTTTTTTCAAGTGACATGCATAAATGTCTGTAGCCATTACCTTGCTACTACATACCATACATAACTTAAGTCACGTCATGAATAAACATGTTACTAAAGTCATGAATAATCACGTAAAATTTCATATAATAATTAGTCCCGAAGAACAATTTGCCTCCGGTGTCCATAGTAACATTACAACTGCAATCATGAATGCACAATGTCTCCACGCCACCTTTAAGGCGGAATTATACGAATGAATAAATATTGTCCGTCGAGATGTATCTCTTGCACTTCTATACTCATGAATAATCATTAGCTTTTATTCCCGTAATCCAGGAAGATATCAAGATGATCATCTTACAGCTGTCTATTTTCTTTTCTGAATTTTATGCATTTCTGATTCTTTTTAAATTTTTTACTTTCTTTCTTTCTTACTTTGTTTTTGTATTTTTTGTTGTTGTATTTCACAGCTTCCAAAATTGCACTTATAAGTAATCATCATTTTTTAATTGCTGCAATCATAATAGAAACCTACAATATAATGTTTTATTTACACCGATACTTCTAACTACCTGTAATTACGCACACAACTCCATTTTCGACGATATCCTTTTCCGTATTATAATTCAAGAGTACTGAAATATTTCCCACCTGGAGGTCACAGTGATACAAATGGACCAAAAAGAGGAACCAAAAATATATGAGAGAAAAGAAATCAATAAAATAAATATGAATGAAGGTGTTACAGAACAAGAAGCTATCCAGCTGTCTTAAATTTACACACGATAGATACATTCACTGACACTGCCACTTTAAAGCCAGATAAACTTGATAAAGCTGTATAAGCTATGGTAGAGTTGCTGGGCTAGGATGGAGGGGGAATGGGAGGGGTTAGTGTAGCATCGGTTTTACATCATGGAAATAAACACCCTTGCAGAAAAAACACACAACATAACCCAATTAACCATCTTTGGTTCTACCCACCTTCAGGGACTGAAAAACTTTTTTTTTAAAAATCCCCCAATTGATCCTGCCATATTTGCAATTGCAGTGGGACGATTCCAGCAACACAAAGGTTGTTAACGTATATTATTATATTGTAAAGCCAGTTGTATTAAGCACTACCATGGCCCTTTTTTAAGTCAGTTCAAATTGGATTGAAAAATAATCTTTACAAATCAAATCCCAAAACATAAGGACTAGAATACTCTCTTGAAGCAGATTTAAGATGGTTACTAACTAATTTGGATGTAAGGGTCTCAGTAAGTTACCTGTGTAATATTTTTGCATTTATCTTCTCGCTCCAAAGAGGCATAATGTAGCTCCTAATTAGCCTTGCAACCAAACGTCGATGAAATAATTGCACCATATTCTTACAAATAACTTAGTTTCTTCTTGGTTCATGTTATTGAAATGGCTAAATTCAATGTTGGATTAGTTTAAATGTTAAATGTTTATACCTGTTTTGAACTACACCTTTTCTCTGACTTTTGACATTTTTCAAAATTTTACTATGACTTTTCCAGGCCTGTAAATTGCTTTTCTGATCTCCATGACTTTTCCATGACTATGGGAACTCTGTCTGGCATCCTTACCAGAGACATGCTATCATCTACACACCAGAATGTTGAAGAATTTGCCACAATGTAGATAGATGCCAGACTCTCATGTCAATGTCCATAAGAATCTTCTTGAAAGTTTTGAATGAAATTTAGGTTAAAATATATATCTAGAAAAAATTAATCAAAGGCATTCGATTAAAGAAGAATATTTTTCCACCTTCTTTGTGAAGCACAGTAAGTCTTTAATGTTATTTAGTTCATTTCTAAATTACACTTCCCCATGTACTTGAACCCCAATAACCCTCTGACCTGACATAAAGCCACAACTCAATAAAACTGATATTAGAAAGTGTCCCTTAACACACACCACACTTTACTCTAACATAAGCAATGATTCATGAACATGTACAGGTACACACTTACAGTGTATTTTACCTTTCAAATGAAACAGCTAGAAAACTACATCCAGTGATAATGCATCATCTCCAATATCGAAGAAAACTCATGTCACTCACTCTCTCTACAAATTATGCAAAATTCTGGGTCGCTAAGGTTACAAAATTGGTCATAAAGCTCATGATAAAGGCACGATAAAGTCTTTCTCGATTAATCGTTCGATGTAGTCCTTGTCCGAGAGGGCAAGTCCGCCTTCCTCCGATCTGAGCGAACTCTCCAGGAGTGACTTTTCCGTCTTGACGTTACTGTCCACAGCGGCGGCAGCAGCGGTCGAGGTCGTCCTGTACGAATGATCCTGAGAGCAGAGGCTGTTGAAGAACGGTAGGAGCTCGTCGATTGATTTGATCTGGGTCATGGAGAGGTACGGCCGGCCGATGTGACTCCGGTCCATGCTAGGGTGAAGTGGGCCGTTGTTCTGTTTGAGAAAAAGAGAAAAGAGATTCATGTCATTTTTTTTCAAATATCAAACCATGATTAAAAACAAAATAAATACAAATACATGTGTTGTAAACTTATTATCATTTCTACTCTCTCAACAAGATGCAGGTTTTACCATTGACAAACAACCATTGTAGGATGTGCCCTGCCATGACATGATACTCCCAAATGTTTGAAAAAGAGTAAAGACGACATTTTTTGACGAGGCATTGTTTGAACCTGTGGCCTCATGATTACAAGTCCTGTGGTCAACCAACTGTGCTAGCCAGTAGTTGGTGGTGATCCATATCAAGCTATTTCTTTCCTAGAGGGGATGGGGGGGTAGGGTGTACCAGTCAGAAGCCAGAGCACCTCACATACTGTGGAACCAGGATCACATCTCAATCCATATAACCCAGAATGCAATAGGGAAGGAATTTCTAGAGAAATATGGTTTTTAATATATATAAATATAGAAGAAGTACATGAACATTGGAAACGTGACTGAATTAATTTTCTCGTCAAGTTTTTCAATGTTCATTTACCGAAATAATCTATCAAATGTGCACGTTTGTAAAAACTGCTAATACTTTGGTCTCTTTCACTGGCATTTTCATCAGACAAAATACTATTGAATTTCATTCTGATGTATTGATAAGATGTCTCTCAAGCAGGTGGCACATCAATCCTAGAAATATGAAACTGCTATGATGAAAAAAACCATCTCTTATACATAAAAGGAATAATATGTCAGTAAGGTACACTGATAGTGGTGTAACAAGCAAATCACATGAATGACCGCGTTTACCTTTTTAGCTCGTAGTAGTTTGGCCACTCTTGCAACATGTGGTATAAACTGCGTTTCAGAGGCGCTTTGGGGATTTTCCCCGACAAAGGCCCATTTGTACCTGTTCATGACAGTAATAGGAAGAAGGAAATAATTTTAGCATTCTCATAGCGACATAAATCATCGAGCAAACATCTGTCCATCTATAAGATATGAAAGTGAATAACACAATGTCGACCATAAACTCTTCCTTATATTTTATAATTGTCGAGGAACAGTATGAACTTAGCATGAATTTGTCTCTGCTGAAATAACTGAGTAAAACTAAGTGGCTGTTGAACCAACTCTAAGCAATGTGGCTAGGGATGAGGGAGGGAAGGGGATGGGTGGGGTTAGGTGGGTGAATTATTCTTACAGCAGGCACCATAAGAAACGACTTGATATATTTGCTGAAGCCGATGTGAGAGACATGCTGAGGGGGTGGGGGAAACGGTAACTGTGACAGACAGGACCTACCAACCTCCGTCAACCACCATGCCACCATTGTGGTGATAGCTTTAATATGCCTTCTTCAATGATCTATAATGTATATGGAATACTGTAACTGACACCGAAAAGAACAAGTTAGAGCTACATCTAGGGTGTGAACTGTGTGCTACTTTATGACTTTGTAGTTACTACCCGATTAAATTAGGATCATATAATTCCAATAGATGAAAAAAACCTTCTACAATGGTAAAGCCATAAGAAAACACACTGAATCTATACAATTTATATCGATTGCAAGTTTTGAATTTGAACCTTCAATTATACTCCAAATGCAGAGTAAATAGATGGACCAAAAAAAAAACACTTTTTGCAAGGAAAGATATTTTGAAGCTAAAACTGCTTGCTGCTGTACAACTTACACTTGAAACTGTGGCAGGTCCTCTGAAGGAAGACAGAGGGCCAGGTCCAGTAATTTACAGGCTGACAGATAAAGTCCCAGCCAGGATTTATGACGGAGCAGGTCCCCGCCGTTGGGCCCAGAGCTACTGCTGGTAAAGAAGCTAGCGATGTCGGCCGTCGCCACACGACGTAACGCAGATTTCTTGGTCGCGTCTTGAGACTGATTGGAGGCGGAGCTTAGTTGTTCCTCCAAGTGAAGGAAAACTTGTACCTGAATGCAGATGGAGTGGAAATGATTTTCAGTGAGTTGTGTTGTGTTGTGTTGTTTTTTATTTTTTATATTTTTTATAAATACAGGATTTCAAAATGGACTAGGAGGTGTTAAAATGGCCCATTTGGGTCGATTGTTGTCTGTTCGGGTGTGACATTTTATAATTTAGTAATTCCACAAATTCTGATTTGTAGCTGTAAAAAGTGCTTAGAAGTTGTGACATGGATTTGTGACATTACTTTTCTTTAAAATGAAAATGAGAAATACATTATTCTTTAATCTCATATATGCCCTTGCCCCTAAATTGACTCCGGGGTCCTGGTATGCATCCCCTGACACCCCCTTCTCATCAGGCCTGTGTTTATGTTTACAATGTTCCTTATAATATGAATTATTTCATCTCTTTTAACAACTCAAAGAGGAAAGGAACTTACGAGAAAAAAATTATATTTAATTACAACTGACTTAAAAATCAAATCAGAATATTAGAAATAATAATGACAAATACATACAAGAGTGAAAATAAGAACATTTGAATAATGAAAAAAAAAAAAAAAAGGGAACCCCCAACCCCGCCCCCTCCCTCCCAAAAAAGACAAGACAACAGTTAATAAAACAAACAGGAAGTGATGTCACCTACCAATTCTGAGATCATGGTTGGCCATAGTCCCGTGAGATGATGCGGCGAAAACCTCAGGAGAAGAACTCGAAAACAGAGGAAGACCTAAAACAGAGAGATAACAGGACCAGATAAGACATAAATCAAGAAAGAGAGGGAAGGAGCAGAAACAGGTAATA
The DNA here is from genome assembly GCA_000934455.1 of Apostichopus parvimensis. NCBI lineage: Eukaryota > Metazoa > Echinodermata > Holothuroidea > Aspidochirotida > Stichopodidae > Apostichopus > Apostichopus parvimensis. The sequence continues at coordinate 86,805 of KN884124.1, forward strand.
ATCCAGACAAGGCAAACCATAGAAACCACACAGTTAATGATTTTTTGGATTCACCTGAAGAACTTTGTGGCAGGTTGTCAAAACTTATCATTTGTTTCTCAAAAAAAAAGAAAAAAAAAAGTAGGTACCCAAGATTTTAATTTCATGAGTCATTCATGAGTTCTACTGTGTGAGTTCTACATTTGAAATCACAGGTGAGAATAAATTGCAGCTTGTCTGTATTAAATGTCAGTGTCTAATACTGAGGTTGACACAAATCTCTCAGGAATTACATAACGGTAGAGAATAACTTCAAACTAACCAAACTGCTTGAAGACGACATTCTCTGATGTCACAGACGTGAACTGAATCTAGTTTTTGAGAGATTTTAGGAAGACTATTCTACTTTGCCATTGCTAGCTGGCTGTGTAAAGGTTATTGTCAAGTGACCTTTGACATTATATTTTCATTTCAGTTAATGAAAGGTGCTACAAGCTGACACTCCAAAAAAGCAATACTTATGACACTGAAATGAACTCAAACATTATCTAATTAATATTCATGCATATATGCAAATGACCTTAAAGTCTCACAAAAAGAACAGACTGATGATAACGGGATGCAGTAGCAGGAAGGTTCTAACTTGTCCAATAATGAAAGTCAAACATTTAACCAGAGGTGAGATTTGCAACACCCAAAAAATGCTTGAATAAATTTCTTAAACAATTCTGTGGTAATTGTACAGAGGAATGAAAAACAAAAACAGTTCAAAACCAACAGTAACACATGGAATATCGTATGTGGTATCAAAAAATTAATCAAAGTTCTATTCAAAGTGATATCAAATTTCATGACAAATGAAACTGATACACTTTGAAACTGCTGTGCAAAAGTCAACCACGTTAATGATTCTCTGTAACGACCCAAAAACATACTTGCTCATGGACGACTGGGACTTGGGCAAGTCGAAGGCTTTCTGCCAGTCGTTCTTGAATATCGGGTAAGGACCTGGTGTATTGATCCATCTCGCTGCAGAAGATCGCAAAGTCTAGTCTCTTGAGGAACTGTGCCCTCTGCTCCATTTCTTGTTCCTTGCTCGCAAAGAGATTGAGGGAGGTGTTCTGAAAGGCGGCGACACGAGCTGGAACAGGGATGGAGAGGTCAGTGTACTAGTGTATCAGTGTACTTGTGTATCAGTGTATTAGTGTACCAGTGTACTAGTGTATCAGTGTATTAGGTAGAGAGACTATGTCTGTCTTGTCTTATCTCTCTCCATTTGATTTCTTTTTTAAGCATTCGGTTACGACTTTTGATATATCTAAATTTCCAAAGAGAATTCTAAAGGAAGATTCCAAGCACCTAATCAATCATCGACAATCGACTTTAGCCTCAAACGAACATTTCAGAGAGCGGGCATAGTTTTAAGCTGATTATCTCGAAAAGTAGAATAGCTACAAGCACAATACTAGAATCCAGTTTTTGTTTTGTTTTGACATGTGAAGACTAAAACTCTGCTAACAGTCATCCTGTTCTGTTAAACAGCAATAACATTTACCACTGGTTCAAGTCTTTTTAGGTAAAGAAAAAAAAAAAAAAAAAATTGTATCCTAATTATTTCCTGATCGGTTATCCAAATGTGGATTTAAATTATAGCCAAAACTTGAAGCTAAGTTTGTTTTTATCATTCAACAGTAACTTCCTCTGTGCCAAGCTTTTCACAGAGCAATATTCCTCTAAAATCTGTTGAGCATTAACGACAAACAGTTGTTACCTTCCCCCCACTGCCCAAAAACCTTGAAATGAAACCTATCGACTCACCCATGAGATCTTTGAAAGTGGTCCGGTCGTGTGTCATCAAATTATCTATAATAACTTTCCATCTGTGAATGAGAGAATGTATGAAACATGATGGTAGGTTTAAAAGCAGGGATGTTAAACTAGAAATTCAGATGTTGGGGGTGGGGGTGGGGTGAAATGTGGGGGGGAAAGGGGTCTCTAGTGCTAATCTTTGCATAATAACTAGTTATCAAAGGTTACAAACAGGACTATCACCTTTACTGACAAATGTGAACATTTTTGGGTGGTGGGGGGGGGGTGGGATGGGTAAGGGGTACCTGCATTGTTAGCATTATCAAACAGGACTGTAATGGAATACTAATTTGGCATTGGTTTTTAGATCAAGAAATGAATATTCACACTGACTTTGCTCACAAAATGAAAATAAAATATGAGTCACTTGTGACAAACTCACCCCCTAACACATGATGCATCAATTTGAAAAAATGCTGGATCAAGGAACAGTTCAAAGGCATCTTTCTTCCAGGCCTTCCTTGTATACTGGTAACCGCTCAAACTTGAAAGAAGCGATGTGCACGCCCGGGAACTTGGGACGTTTGGGGTGCTAAGGTGATAAGGGAGGAAGAAAACGTGAATAAAAGGTGACCAGAATGAGGTGAAAAATAGCAGAAAGATGGTATCAGTAGTGGTAAGCACAGGAAAGCAATGAACAGACTTGCTTTACTAACAATAGGTCTATTGTCTTCACTCTTGGTGACTAAAAGCCAAATACTGAAATATCTTGTTTTGCTAACAATGAGCCTATTGTCATCAACAATGAACAGTACTGGCTTAGCTAATAATAAATCCATTGTCTTCGATATTGGTTACAACAGTGAATAAGTAACATACTTGTGTTATGATGCATGTTACTTCAAAGGTTTGCTACGCTAATTGCTGTTATGCACGTCTTAAATGGTTATGTATTATTATGCTAATTTGTAAACGTAGAGCAAAATTAGTATTTCAATCAATATATTGCTAGTAATAGGTTTATTGTCTTCAATATTGGTGATAAAAAGTATAAACATGAGCAGACTTGCTTTGCTAACACTGATATTATTGTCTTCAATAAAGAACAGACTTTACAGAGAGAGGACAAACAGTAGTATGGACAGTGAAATAATGGAATTGACTTATTTTGCTAACAATACGTCTATTGTCTTCCCTATTGGTAAAGACAGTGACATAATGATCACACTCAAAAATTGCTAACAATAGGTCTATTGTCTTCACTATTGGTGACAAAAGCAAAATACTGAAACATCTTATTTTGCTAACAATAGGTCTATTGTCTGCACTATTGGCCAGGACACTTTCACAATGATCACAATTGCTTTGCTAACAATAGGTCTATTGTCTTCAATATTGGTAATGAGAGTGAAACAATGAACAGAATTGCTTTGCTAACAAGAAATCTACTGTCTAATATTGATTTATAACAGCTTTGGTCAGTAGCATCTGAATTCTGAAATTGGTTTAACCAGTTTTTTATGGCCATTGTTACGCAGAGTTTGGATGTGGGTTTCTGTTTGTGATCAGAATAGTTCTAACGTACATTAGGCCTGAACTAAACCCTTTAATGTATTATGTAGAGGCAACAAACCTGTGGTTCCTGAGATAAGGGGTCACATTATGCATGATGGAGGTCAAGAGAGGAACCACCTTCTCCTTCTCGTCACTGAGATAGATCATGTCCAGGAAAGGTGCTAAGTACTGATGGAAAAAAAAGGTGAAAATATAGAAAATAATTATAAATTAAAGCTAAAAGCAAATTTACTAAAACAGGTCAAAATAGTCAATGGATTTGAGATAGGGAAGCAAGTATATGTCATGTTGATGAGTTTAACAGACAATTACCCACTAGTTTCCAAATGTTCAGTATTTTCAGTTTTGTCCTTAATAGCAGGATCCAGGACTTGATAGTCAATGTCCAGTGACACAGCCAATTTTATTTCTGCATTATTCATGAAATATAATGTAACAACCAAAATTGGTCTTTTCCAATATTTACTTTGGGAATTTTTCTGGTAAAAAAAATATATGTTTTTGCTCCACTAAATAGTGTGTGAACAGTGATGTGTGTTGATTCATACACTAATGTCCTGGCAGTTACATTGTTTTACAATATTGACATAGAATGGACAGAATGCCAATAAGGGGGAGAGGTTCCACCAGTGATAAAATAGAATGCCTAAAGTATATGCAAGATCAAAATGTTAGCTTGAAAAATACCATCCTCAGCTACTCGTAATTAGCAACAAATCACATGTAACAGTACAACAAAATTTCTTATGTCTAAATATCATTGAAGAATTATTAAACATTATGATAATATTTTTAAATAATGAAAGGTCAGAAATATTTGTGCAAACTTAGAAAAAAGGGGAACGTAATGTTAATTCTACTAATGCCACCAGTCAAACTTTGTAAGGAATTTTCATGAAAATAAGATTTTGATGAAAAAACCATAGTTACCTTCGCCAAGAGGGTGAGTGCCTGAACGCTGTATTGGGAATAAACCTTGCTGTCGACATCGGATGGTGATTGAGGACTGGTTTGCTCCGGGTCAACATTTGTTACTTCTGATAAATTTGACTGTACGGCTGAAAATTAAAACAATGGGATGAAAAGAAAAACATGATTATATATAGCTGCATAGTTCACTCTAGTAGTAAGAGTAAGTTTGAAAACCATGGCTGTGATCATGAATTCATGACATCATTTTCACAGTGAGGTGAGAACTACGAGGTGAGCTCTTGTAATTGGTATTACCGTTGAGCCCTGCACTGTTTGTCTGTGTACTGATGTAGGTGCAGGAACCCCCCCCCCCCCAAAAAAAACAAGATAATGCCACAGCTGCAGGTAAGTTGATCACATGGCAAGGAACAATCCACAAAGCATGGGTACTCGATAAACCAACTACAGGAAAATGAATCTACTTAAAGAATGAATCTACTCACACAACTGAAAGTTGACTGATAAGCCAGAGAAATCCTGGTTCCTAGTGGCGTGTCAAACTTGACATTTCAGCTTGAAAATGTTGACAGCTTTGCTGCTGCACCACTCTGACCTGCTGCATCACACTGTCACGTGTTAGAAAGCTCTGACCTGCTACACCACTCTGACCTGCTACACCACTGCTAGATCACACTGTTACCTGCTACACCACTGTCACATGCTACACCACTGTCAAGTGTTACACTGCTCTGACCTGCTACACCACTCTGACCTGCTACACCGTCACCAGTTACACCACTGCTACATAACACTGTCACCTGCTACACCATTCACCTGCTACATCACACTGTCACGTGTTACACGGCTCTGACCTGCTACACCACTGTCACCAGTTACACCACTGCTACATAACACTGTCACCTGCTACACCACTCACCTGCTACATCACACTGTCACATGTTACAAGGCTCTGACCTGCTACACCACTCTGATCTGCTACACCGTCACCAGTTACACCACTGCTAAATAATACTGTTACCTGCTACACCACTCACCTGCTTCATCACACTGTCACTTGCCACATTAAGACACATGAAACAAAACAAAAAAGCATTTCAATACTTACGATCCTCCCCTTCATCTAGATTTTCCTGAGGGCTGAATTTGACGGTCATGTTCCGTCTCAGCCAGGTGGTCTGCTCTAGGGAGGAGCCAGCGATGACGTTACAAGCATCAACCAGCTTCTGACACATCTCTTGGAGATCTCGTTGGTCCTTCCGCTCTCCAAATGGATAAACCTTGTGAACAATCTCATGCAGGATTCTGTGGGACACAAAAATAAATTAATAAATAAGATATGAGAATCATGCACTGAAACAAGATTCCTCATGCAAGTGCCAAAAGGGTACTGCACATAAGATGATCATAATTTTAACATCAGTTTGGAGAAACTTTTGTGAGATTCTAATGTGATTTGGAGAGGTGCTTCACCCTCCCCCCCCCCCCCAGCCAGCACTCATCGATGAGCAATGCCTTATCACCCACCAGATTAAAACTTAAGATAACGTTTATCTAACTCGAGTCTTCTTACCCAAAGAGAAGAAATCTTCCCGGTGGACTGAGGTTAAGAGAGAGCGCATCTTTCAATAACAAGAGAAGAGATGGCCAAGCATCTCTCAAAGATGAAGACGTCGTCTTCTGAATGTAGGCAAAGAGAAATTGCAGCATACTGACTTCTAACCCTGGCTGGTTCTATAGAAAGAAGAGAAAAACATCGGAAATTATGCGAGTGAGACGAAAAGAATGAACTAGTAAAGGAAAAAATCTTAGAATTTAAAGATTCCTTCTAAATCATGGCACTGTTTGCTGGTATCCAGTTT
>KN884125.1:61957-75495 GCA_000934455.1 Apostichopus parvimensis
CCTTCTTTCTTCCCCTTCCGCTCTCTTCACCTTTTCTCCTTTTGCCGACAGACCCAAAATTTGCCGACAGCGACCAAATTATTGGGGGGGTGTGACCCCCCCCACACCCCCCTGCTCGCTACGCCCCTGTCCATTATAGAAACACAACCTAACCGATCCTTAAAGGTATGCTGTTTTGGCCCCAAATATGCTAGATATTCAAATATGGTCACTGTCGGTAAAAATTCTTAAACTGTTTTTATTACAACCTTCGAGGAAATTTTCCTCACTGGGACATTCAGTCATCTTGTGTGTTCCTTTTTAAAATTTTTCTGAGAACAATTTGGAGAGTGAAGACCTCCAGGAAAGTACTTTTGAAAACTTCTAGCAATTATAGCGTGCTATATTTTGGGTCCTATACAGACTACCTTTAACTCTACCATCTTCTTGGTACTATTGTGTAGTAAATAATCACACAAAACATTGTGATGATTGTGACATTATTCACTAAACAAATTCACATAGCAGGTTAGTATACATGCAGTTGGAATAGTCAAATTGTTTAGATAAACTATAAATACTCCTGTAAGGGTTTTAAACAACATTGAGATATTCTTATTTACACATTAATTAACTAATTAATTAATAATAAAAAAAGGCCAATCTGGCCATCAAAATCATACACATGATCATACATAGCTGAGCACCCTGTTTGTACACTGGAAAACTATTTACAGCTTTACAAATTAAAATGTGTACATTGCATATTTTAGACAAGAAGCAAAGGATTATACAAAAAACCTGCTGAATTTGATATGTACACAAATGGCTCTTCCAGTGGCTAAAGTTGATTGCTTGTTGCTGTCAAATTTCTGTACCACTACGTAGTTCCACATTCATTAATGAGCACCAATATATGTCTTGTTTCAACTAGCAATCGTGCCAACATTTTTCCTTCGAAACGTCACGTTACTTTGCCACCGAAAAATGATAAACCCCTCTCGCAGCGAGTAATGCATCAGAAGCAAGTACTGAGCTAACAGCAAAGATCATCGAATATGATTCCATTTTCCTAATAAAGCCAGGTTTGTCCCCAGAAATATGACTCTTGAATAAACACATTTAGATTCAGAAATAAGACATTTGGATGTGTTTATCACACACCAATCTTTGCATGTAGCTGTTCTCTTTAACGTAGCAGATATCTACCAGGCTCCAATAGTAATAGCGAGGAAATACGGCAGTGTGTACAGTGATCGAACATTACAGATACATTCATAGGTAAAGTTTACCCATTTAGATGTCATGTTCTTTCAAAATTTGGGGGAATACTTCAGTTAGATTTTAAACTTGGTAAATGTGGATACTTCTTGTTTTCATGACACTGGCATGATGGAACTATAAAACCACAATGAGAATATTTATCAACCTCATAAATGATATATCACACTCATCAACAAGGGCTTCTTTCTCTTGGTATGCTTCAAAACCCATCAATCACCCCACTAACCCACCTCCAAACCCACTCTTTCAAGTACACCCATCCAACATAGGCCTACTGTTCTTCTCACACACTAAGATGGAGAGTTAACTTTTGTAATTTTGTTTACAAGTGACCGTATATAAATAAACAGCTTTTACTGTAATTCATGCAGGCTTCAATTCTGTTTTGAAATCTATCCTGTACAGTGCCAGAAGATAATATTGTAATAATTACTCAGGAGTTCTTGACCAAAGCTTTATGCAATATTTAAAGACTACTGATAGGAGGTGATCAGATGAGCATTATTAATTAGCAACCATCATCATCATCCCCATCATCATCCAGTATGGGACAGAAATGCTGTAGAGGAAAGAATGAATGGAATTATGTATTAAAATCCCGGTTATCAACGTGTGGCATCTCTGCCACTTGAACCCCACGCATCAGTGGCAACACCACATGAAATGATCAGTTGTGAGGTGCATAAGACTAGATATACCTCTGTAAACAGCAACAACAACTAATGAGTGAAATGAAAAATGCTATTAATCATTTGTGAGGGCTATAATCCATCACACTTGTCAGATTGTGGGGAATGATCTCACCCAAAAGACATAATTGGACACATTAGGCAAACTATTAACTGCTTTAGATCTTTTATAATGGCAAGTTTGATTTAAAAGCATTTAGTACCCATATCAACATTAATATACAAAATCAATCGTTACATTAGTATATAAACTTTCATGGAACAAAGGAAATTGCCCCAAACTTCCTTTTAAGAATAAGACAAACGAGAAAAGGATACATGAAAATTTATCAAGCCTTAGTAAAAGAAGAAAATATCCTAGTAAAATGTTCAGGAGTCATCTTAATTTGTGACAGATTTTTTAATTAAGATCATCCAAATGTCTGTTTTTGTCATGAAGCTAAAAAAACTAAAAGCTTTACATTTGCTACTAAACCTCTTATCATCTCGGGACACAACATTTTTCACAGGAACTGTGATGCTACAGTGTGTGTTGAAGCAACAATCTGAGGCTACCATACTCCATGACTGAATCCAAGATAAGGTACCATGAAGAATAAATCATGTCAGTAGCAAGAAATTTTAGTATAAACTTCTTAGATTTGCAAATGAAATCATAAAACATCACATTAACTTTTAAGAGATTCAAACTTTAAAGAGATGTTAGCAACCCATGATTCGGTGCAGCTAACTGGTTGTTACTTGTAACCATACAGATCTCTTGGTTAGATTGAGGATAAACAATAGGATTGGTTGCAGTGACAACAAAAACTCTGACATTTATGGCTTGCAGTCCTGTAAGTGATGTACTAGGCATAGAATATTAATAAGCCACTTCTGTTGTGTTTGATGAGCTCTAAATGTTACAGATGATAGTTCCCTGGTAGAGGGGTATACTGTAAGTAACAGATTCCCAGAAAAAGAACATTTTTTCTCAGCGATACTTGGTCAAACGTTGCCACTGCTTCCAACGAGTGATACTGCATTTCCACCAGGGTAGTTTCCCTACTTATCTAAACATTTTCCAGGACCAATGTATCGAGTCATGTTAGCAACATATGTACTGGTTAGACAAGAAGTTCATTAGGTCAACTGACATTACATAACATTTTCTTAATTACTTTTCACTTATTTAGACACTTGGGCAGCTTCTCTTGGCCACAAAACTATCTCTCTCCCGATTTTCATGATTTCTCCTCGACTTTTATGACAGCAAAAACAATCCGAAAAAAAGGTAAGAAACAAACAGGTACACTTATTTACAAAGCAAAAAGGAGGGGAAAAAAAAAACAAGGAAAAAAAAAAAATTGGAGCACAGCAAAAAACATGGAAGAAAAGTTAGTTGAAATCAAAACCCTAGTACAAAATTACCATGTCATCTTGATCTGACAATATCTTGGCGACTGGATTGAGGTCTGCTCTTCCTTTGCCATGGTTTCCATGGCGACTGTTCGAATAGAGGGAGCACTCCTGGTCAAGCAATGCCTCCTTGAAGATCAGCTCTGTTTTATCTATAAAAGAGATGTGACAAACTGAACAAATGAAAAATATGACAAATTCTTTGAATTATTTCCAAACTTAAGAAAACGATCTTTAACGTACTAGACAAAACTATGACGGAAAAGTGAGGGCTCTAAAAAAACTTCCTCTCGATATGAAGAAGTAAAGAAATAGTGAACCTGTCAGTGTTATTTACTGTTAAGTCCCTCACAATATGTTATAAGGTTTGTCATGGGTCTAGGTCTACCCTAGTGTGAGTTTGTAATATTTCAAACAGTTGGGCTTTCTGTCACAAGGTTCTCTAACCCATCAAACATGGTTCAACAGAAACTTTCTTGTATTTTTACTGAATTAAAGTTACAAGCTTAGGTTTTCTAACCCGTCAAATATGGATCAACAGAAACTTTCTTGAATATTTTACTGAATTAAAGTCACAACAGATGTTTACATTTTGTGCCATCTCAAAGAGAGCTGACCTTTGTTTTGACTTGTAACAGACTACCACTACTGTTTAAAAAACATTTGTTGCCTAATTAGTGATACAAATCATGACAGATGTCTGCTCTGGTATTTCCAGTGAATTAAAGATGATAAGTTCCAAGAAACACACAGCTACTTCCAGAGGAAACCTGTTACAAGTTTTGATACATATATTTACTGATTTTACTCTTACCTCTGATAGCTGTTGCAGTTGATGCAAAGGCTTGATGAGGAGGAGGCATCTGTCCTCTCAGAGATAATGAACCAGCCTTATGAGACCTGCTGGTATCTGGTATCACCTGAACTCTTTGACCTGTAGGCTTTATGGATAACAGAAAGTCATTTATATCTGATTGTAGACTAGAACTTGCTGGATGTTCTTTCACTGGAGTTGGTCTCAAATGCAAATTTTCTGCCGGCGCAGAAAATTTAGTGGCAGTCTCCGGGGAGTAAACAGTCGATGAGTTCTTTGTGTAAACCGTAGAAGTTTGTTTATCTTGCTCTTCATCAAAGTCAAGTTTACCTTGAACGTCGTCCAAGCTAAGATCACTCCTCTGTTGAGGTCCTTTATTCTTGAGAATGCCTGGGTGTGGAGTAGTACGAAAGTTACATTTCTTTGCCTCAGACTGGGGTCCTAACACTTGTGGCGGTGCAAAAGTGACCATTTTAGCCAGGTTGGGAGCAAGTCCAATTGGAGAATAAAGTATTCCACCCCGTTGTAGCAATGGCTGTTGCATCAGGTAAGACTGCATCTGGAAGGCACCGTGATTGGCTATGGGAGCTCTTTGTGCGCCAGCAGAAGCCAAAGTAGGTATAGGTTGTCGGTAAACTTGTTGGGTGTAGGTAGAAGTGCTTCCCAGCTTCATAGATGGCGCCATGGTTGCATTAGAAGGGAATTGAACACTGGGTATTTGACGATGATAAGGAACGTCAGCCAATCGACAAGGTTCCTCAGAAACAACCTGTGGCCTAGACAGTGGTCCAGTAACATTATGTCCTAATCCAGGCATGCAATTGTCTATTTTGTCCTGCGTGGACAGTGAGAATGGCAATGTTGCAATACTTGGTTTTGTACAAACAGAGGCTGGTGTCCTTGAAATATTGATTTGCCCATTGCTGCCATGATGTCTTATCTGTGGGATAGACACAGGGCTTTGAAAATTTCCTTCCAAAGAATTCATGTTAACAGTCTGAAATGTATAGTTTCCTCTTTGGTTAACTACCTCTGCTTCTGATCCAGGCTGAAGACCAGTAGTGCCTCTGTTAGCATAAATCTGGCTACCTTGATGGGTCAGCAGTTGGTTACCCATTTCAGAATTCACTCTCATTACTTGTGGTCCATCATTAGTGACCATTCCTACTGTAGTCTGTAAAAATTGAACCTCTGGGTGCCCCCCTCTTACAGGAATAGAAGAACTGCTTTCCCCACGAGAGATTTGCTGGAGTACCACCGGCTGGTGGTTAATAGGGGCAGGTTCTGCCCTCTGCAACGGTGTGGGCACAATAACACTGTGTTGTTGCTCATCAGAATGAATCCATGCAGTTCTTGGTGGTATTGATAGATGTGATTTCATATTAACTTGTTCTGTTCCTGTATTATTCATCCTCTCGACAACCGTCACTACATTACCTTGATGTGATGTCTGAATGCCCTGAGAGTCCGCAGGGATATGCAGGTTACTTTGCTTACTACTATTATTATTTCTAGAGTTATAATCTCCACTATGACCGTAAGGAACAGTCGAATGATAACCGTATTGCATGGTTGAAGAGCCACCACTTTGTGGCATCGATAGAGAGTGATTGTGAGACATGGTCGATGGATCACCTCGTCTATTGTTCCTGTGTGCTAACTCCTCAGTACTTTGCACTGATTGCCCCTCTACGGTCAAAGCTCCGAGCCTATTTGCGTCTTTCGTGAATGTTCTTGAGTCTATACTTTGTGGCAGTCTCTGTTTACTTGGCATCTCAGATGGTACATCTTCCACCGATTCTGGAACTTTGGTCTCGTCTTCCTTTAATTCATCCATCTCAGAGAGCATCTGAATCTCCAGTTCCAGTTGTTTCTCAAGTTCTTCCATCTCCTAGAAAGTAGTTGTGAAAATTTCAGCAAAAGAAACAATTTTTTTTGATTTATTTGAATTTGTGATTAATCTCCAATAACTGTGATTTGAAATTAAAAACTCATCTATTGGTTTCTTGTTTTCAAGCCAGAATAGTACCTCAGATGTGTAACAAATTTGTCTGGGTAACAGATTATCAGAAGCCCTCTTAAACCATCCTCAAGTGACAGAAGCTAAAGTGACATTTTCCGAGTTGGAATGAATAATTAATTACTAACTTGATTATCAGTATCATTGAAACAGTTGTTAGCAGTTATGATCTTAGGCTCATTGAGGGTTATCACACAAGGCTGCAAATAGTACATGGCCAGGTAAGAATGGTTCCCAAAATAACAACAAAAGAATAGAATCTCGAATAAGTAGATTGCAATTTACAATCCTATCCCATAATCAGTGTTATGAAACCCACGGTCTTCAAACCACTAGGCGGTCTGCCAAAACATAACGGTTCTGTGAAAGTGGGCGCAGTAAGAGGGAGGTTCTTAGTAATAGATGGCCTTAAATCTGCCTAAATTACAGACATGATATTCACAAACCTTGATTCGTGTGGGTGGGCTCTTATGTCAAGATCAATAGACTGCATGTCTGGACATGTTTGTACACGCACAAACCTAATCAGATGACACTAGAGCAGTATTGATGTGGGGCCCACAAATCGTTCGCCTGGTAGGAAATATTCCCACGGACCCGAAAAATGTCGAGTCCAAATGATAACCATGATGAATCGTCTAGATATCTGTTCACATAAACCAATTACCTGGAGTTTCACTACTTGCTGTTTTCTCTCATGCAAGAAGACTTGGTTTTCAGCTTGGTCCGGGAAGAGAGAAGTCGCCAGTTCCTACGTTAAAAGACAAGAAGACATTGTTTGGATTAAAGTAAAGTAGTGTGTAGTAAGACAACCTCAAGCATTACATTATCATATCAATTATAGGGTATATGGGGGTGGGGTTGGGGAGGGTAAGGGGCGATAATGTCACAACTGAGAGACCTATTGAAGTTTTAGAGTGGCTTTGCAAACTATCATAACGAGACCAGCTCAGGCTCCATTTCTATCCAGACATCCTTGATTTAACTTACAATAACACAGTTACGCACACACAAGCCATAATAACTGAAGTGCAATATCAAGAAACGTTGGGGTCGATAATACACTTATGTTTGTGATAATCCCATCCAAAATCTTCCAGCCTGAGTTCTCTTCAATATCATGTATACCTTGCTGTTAGTTTTAATTGTTACTCAAATTACAAATACTTCAAATGACAGACCAAGATAATACTCCTCCTGTTAATATAGAAGTCAATGGTATTTTGTTCTTACCTCAGCTGAAGGGATAGCAATAGTGTCCTCTGCCCACTGGACTTTCTTTGAACACTGTTGGCAAGGAGTAACACGGAGAGCAGGATGTTAAAACCACATTGAAGTGGCTAAAATTTGCATTTGGTCAACATTTTCCTGAAATTTCACAAACCCCAACCAGTATCATGCCGGCTCTGATTGCAAATGATTTAAGTACAGCCTCCAACTAGGTTTTGTCAATAATTAACATGAAAATTGGAACCTTTTTTTTGTGAATGTGAAATTTTATGCTAGTTTTAAAATGGAAAACAAGATTTGATGAGTTTTCCCAGTTTGCTGTTAAGTTGTCTAATGCATAATTTTGAAATAAAAATGCTTTGAATACTGTGTGGATGAAGAAATATTGAAGATGTTATTAAATTTATTTATTTTAAAATGCTTCAAGAAGAGTGTATTATTGTGATCAATTACAGTCATACTTTGGGTCGCATATACTTGCAAGGTTTGGTAAGATTGTACACCAACTCATCAAGCTACATAAATTAGCTAAGAACTAATGATAACACTTCATCCCAAATATTTGTTCTCCATACAGTCTATCATGTGATGTTAAAAAGCGAATCAAAATGTTTCCTGCTAAGGAACTACATCGTTCATACTTACTGAAGCACTGCGGAAATGTGACTCTGGTTCCTGTTGTGAACCGGATAGCAGAGGAGAGCTTGTGATTTCCTGCTTCTGCAACACTGAGTGGAAATGAGGATTTGGCACTCGGGAAGCCTGAAGAAAGAACAGTAAAACACATCTTGAAATTACTTGACTTCATAATGCAGTGTCACATAAACAGACACTATATACATGATTTCAATAAACACCTTGAATTCAAACAATTGATAATTAAATTTAGGTAAATTAATGCTAAAATTGGTCAAACCCCATGTATAATTTTGCAATCATGCTTCATGAACTGTGTTCAATTCACTAACAGAGCATTGCCACACCGCCCCTGCCTTCCCATCCCACTCACTTACAAACCTTCCCCACTTTCAGCATTTCAGTCTTGGTTGATGTCAAAGTTGATTCATTAAGGTAACTGTAATAGAAATCCAGCCCATCGTTTAAAATCAGATAAGTGACTCACAGTCCGAGGAGTTTTCACTGCACTGGTTGCCATGTTGGATTTCTTCTGAAGAGGGTTCTGAACCCTCCCAGGGGTGCCCTTACTCGCACTGATCTCCACCACATTCACAGCGTTGGTTGTGGGTTTCTTGGATCCTTGGTGTGGCTTACGGTATATACTCGTCCTCGTTGCCGGGTTGTGACTGCTGACCAGAGATGGTGCAGGAACGGCCCCTTCCTCCCCCAGAGTAAGTCGTCTCATCACCAAACTGGTGTAGTCCTCATAGACATTTTTGGCAGCCTTCTTAGATTGGTAGTAGATAGAGGTCCTTTTCTGACTCAGAGGCTGGAAGTATGAAATAACAGGGTTTATTAATTTAGGAATTTAGGAATAGGCTACAGATTGCACATGCCAAGGGTCCCAGAGGAATCAATTACAGGCAATAACTGAGGTTGCATGTAATATCATCATGCTCATTTGTTTTGTGGCGGCAAATTTGCTATACCCAGGCATAGCTTTCTTTCACCACTTCTCATTCCACATGCAAATAAGAAGTTATAATTGATTTGCCTTTACAAAAAGCTCTGTGGAATCTACAGAAATTTAAAGAATGATGAAAAATCTGCAGAGTCATGTAAATGACAGCAACTCCAGGCACGTAATACAAAAAATAAGCTTGAGGAAAATAATATAACATACACAAATGCACATCTGTTGAAGGTCAGCATCTCTGATATAAAATGAGTACTGGATATGATAATTACCAGTAATTAATTACTCACCTGCCCACCAAAAAGGCTTCCCCTTGGTCCGCCGCCAACACCCCTGGAGGTAGCAAACGTTTGCCTGGATGCTGGTGGTGCACCTCTGTTATGATGAATACCAGTGTTGTTCAGAATACTGGCTAGTGCCCCGCAGTCTGGATGAAATTCCAGTCCCATATCTACAACAGAAATTAAAAAAGGTCTTCTAAATGTATTTTCTTATCAATTTTATGTTTTTGACACTCTTATCATCCATATTATTTTAGCTACCGCAATCACAGCCGGGCTCCAGTTACGAATAACTACCTGTCACTAAATATTGAAATCAAATTCACCGACTCAACCTTTGCTTCTGCATATTCATATACATTTGGACATTTCTCAATGCTGATTGGCCTCCCAATTTACAGAACTGTTCTCTGAATATTCATCATCCTTACTTGGAACGACAAATCAATATATGAAACTGTCAAAGAGCAGGAAAAAACCCCTCCCAACTCTTAATGTTACCTCTTTGCTGTTGCACAAGAGACTTCCTAGGTCTCCGCGGGGCATCTTCTTTCTTTGCACCATTAAATGGTCCTTTGGCCTCCTCTGGCTTCCTACCTCTGCTCTGAGGGACTGGAATACTCTCCAATGTCTTCCTAATAGGTGCGGACCGTTTTATTTCTAAAGTCCAGATGGTGGGTACGCAAACAGACACACAAGGCAACGGTTATTAAATACAATATAGATAACACAGACACAAGTCTTCCACGATAAGAAGGGTTATTTGTTTTCCATCGACTTTAAAACAGTGGATTATATATACAAGGATAAGGAGCTTCAGACATTTGACACCTTGCATTTTCACAGGAGATCTATCTACCTCTAATTTTATTTATAATAAATACCATTCAAGAAAATTATCATTGCCATCCAAGGATTAGGCTAAATACCATACTTGTTAATGACAAAGGTCTTGGGGGCAAGAGAAATAGTAGCATTTGGTGCCTTACTTACATGAATAACAAACACATAGTTGGGTATGTGTGTGGGGGAGAGGGGTTATGTAATGGTAGATTTGGGGTAGCAAGAAAGAGATTTCCCGTACCTGTGGTTGCTGCTATTGTGTTGCGGTGGGCTCTGGTCTGCTCTTGTGAGATACCCTTCTCGGTAAGGATGCTCTCAAGAGACTCATGATCTTCAGAGGTAGTTGGGTATGTGTGTGGGGGAGAGGGGTTATGTAATGGTAGATTTGGGGGAGCAAGAAACTTTCCCGTACCTGTGGTTGCTGCTATTGTGTTGCGGTGGGCTCTGGTCTGCTCAGGCTGTGAGATGCCCTTCTCGGTAAGGATGCTCTCAAGAGACTCATGATCTTCTTCGAATGGTTCTCTTTCAGATTTTCCATCCTCGTTGTCATAGTATGCACTCTTGAAGTGGGTTCCTGGTCTAGTCAAGTCAAACTCTCTTACCTGATGTAAAACAAAAGAGACAGAATCCATGGTTGATATCTAGTAAACAATTTATGATTAATGAGAAGGTGATAGAACTTGACAAGATACTGACGACACAAACAAGGCATCTGGCAACAACAAAGTGAATGATGTGTCATGATGACAAATCAGCAGAAAATGTTTTTGTTTTGCTTTAAAATTCATTGTAATAAATGCAATGTTTCCCTCTGACCCTTGCAGAAAATGAACTAAGAACCCTTGTTACCCAGCACTAGAACTGACCTGTGTGCACGTTTTCTTGTTAACAGCTTTGCCCTGGAGAGGAGAGAACAAAAGAAAAACAAAACAGATATTCAACATAGATTAGAAGGACAAGTAGGTTCTCCTTTGAAGAATTTATTACAAAGCTGTTAAAGTATGTGCCCTAAATTTGCCAAACATGTTGGAGAAACATCCGATTAAAACTACAATTGATCAAACTAAGCGAGAGTTCTTAAAGGTGCTCTCTTCCAATCTATCCACAGATGTTGATGAGTGTTAAATTAGACTTCACAGTGAGAAGAAAGTGTTTCTGTGTCCATGCACTGTTTTGGTTGCATTTTGTGTAATGATAACTCCCACAATGTGCCAACTGTACAGGTCCATAAACCACAATAAGCATTAAGCAAATAAAATAGCCATGGATACTCTATCAGAGTTACTATATGTTAGACCATTGGACATTGTGGTAACTTGTGTGATAAGTGTGATAACTTGAGAATACAGGACAAAGTCTTATATGCCATAAACTGAAATTGAACATTGTTGTTACTTAGTGTTATTCAGCAAAACAAGTTGACATATTTTTCTATGTAAAAAGTCTGACAGACATTCTCAAATCTACCGAAAGAAACATTTGCCTTTATCTTAGCATGAGCTCAGCATGCAGCAAGGGCATGTTTCTTAAAAATTTTAGTTTATGTAAAGACTATGAATACAGTGATTAGATATATATATAGTTACCTTTTCAAATGTATTGTGCCACTTTTTATGTAGTTTGGCAAAGTCTGGTACTGGCCTTCGTTTAGACTTGGTATCTGTCTTTCTCTTAGGATTCAATGCAGATGAGGTACTCACTGGAATTTTACTGTCAAAATAAAAACGAAATGCTTTTGTCATAGGAGCTTTTATACTTCACCACATGTTGAACAAAGGAATCTCAACCCCCCCCCCCCCTCCTTTCATCAGTTTGTCACACTAGTACTGTACATTACTTTTCGTGTCTAACAGCAAACTTAAGTTTAAATTTTACTTGTATTTCACTGAAGATCTCTTGTGGTGCAAGCAGCCAAACTACTTCCCTACTAAACTACTTTTCCCCCTTAAATTCCTAGCCAGCGAATTGAACCATTTACAGTAATTTCAGGATGTGAGTCCAATGCATACTACACACATAAATTCATGAGTAACTACACTGAATAGGATTTTCTGGTGATAAAAATGTGAAACTTATTATGAAGAGCAAACTATCCCAAAATGCTAGTTGAAAACCCCCATCTCAATATCTTGCCCCTATCTCAAATATGGTTGATTGAATGCACCCTATTTTGATTGGCTAAAACCTTCAGCTACTCCAGGAAGTTGGATTACAATAAATAAGAGGACTGTGATGTCATCTGGAGAAATGCTCTTCAAAAGTATTTCTAGAACACTATTATAATCTTCTTGTTGATTTATCCTTGAAGCATGACAAATTTGGAAATGTTTGCTTAGCTGCCAACTGTGCTAAGAGCTTAGAATTTTATAGTTAAATGTATCTTTTTATTTTGTAGAAAATATTCTTTTCAGGACTCTGCGGATAAATGATTGACAAATTATTAAAGAAAAACGAAGACAATTTTAAATTGAAGTGCCCTGATTACATCATCCATTCTGCTATTGCCAGATACAAGTAAAAAATAGCCCAAATATAAAGAAATTCATATCTTTGCAAATATGTTTATATGGGGATGTAAAAGAAAAATTCAAAAAATTGTGACACATCTTTTTTTCAAACAGCATGTAACTTACAAACATGTCATCATTTTGTCTCAGACTATCTTTTTAGTAACAGGGATGAGCCTGGGGTAAAGAAAAAAATCACAGAACTTTGCAAAAATTGCGGTATAGGCTCCAGTTTGAGTATGCTACAGTATGTTAGGATAATAGTTTTTGTCCCCGAGGTAGAAAATAAATCACGGATATTCAGCGAATTCGCGGAAAAAACTCATGCCTGTAGTAAGCATGTATGTACAGAGGGTGAAGGTTAGTCTTACCTTTTAGATCTCGTCACTGGTCCACAGATGATATGTGATTCAGCGTTCTCTTTCTCAGGATCTATTGTGGTTTTCTTCCTTAAAGCCACTGACTTGGTCTTGGGGAGAGGGTTGTTCCTGAGATTGTAGCGGCTGATAGGTTTGATCTTAGTCTCCCCTGCAGTTGGCATCTTCGACATTGTGATCAGGCATTCACGGATTTCTCAAGGCATACACAATCTTTGAAAATATCAAATGGAATTAATATGGAATGAAGCATAACCAGCATGTTTTCTTTCAATAAAACAAGTTTTCAAATTTCAATTTGGAACGTTTTATCTTATCTTATTAATGAATGGTTATGTTTGTAACATCCCATTTTGATTCGTGTTGATATAGACATATATGTTGATATAGATCGCATATAGCACATGGGTAATACCATATCACAGGGTTTCTCCTGGGATTTCTCTTGTTAGAGGTGGTAACTGGTTTGCGACTCTGGAGGGCGTGAGCATACCTGGGCAGGGGGAGGGGGGATGGTCATGC
>KN884125.1:75660-94947 GCA_000934455.1 Apostichopus parvimensis
GGCTTAGGTGTCCGGAATTAGAAGTGTCCATGCTATTTGTTGCTATGATTTAGTGTTCACAACCCACTTTTCAATGTCAGATAATGGCATGGGTTAAGAAAGTTGGATTGTAATCATTGTATTTTTTATTCTTTCTCTGAAAAGGAAAAGGTGAGACGGCGATGTTGGTAATATTTTTGTGAGGCTGTCGCAAAAAAACAGAGGCAGCCACCTCACAAAATGAATACCAGACTGGGAAACCTATCAAGCCAACAGATTTTTTGCAAACGTTGTGGTTCAATTTCCTTTAAAAGTTACTCAATTTATTACTTTCAGCTCCATGACATAAGGATTACAGTAACATTGGCTCAAAATGATCTGCTAGCCTATAGGCATAGACAAGTAAGGGCAGACACACGGAGGCTGGTACTAACTATTCGTGTTTCACCTGCTGGTTAGGATAAGTACATTTCTTCCTAATTCACTGAGATTTTGAACAAAAGAAATTGCTGAACCATGTTACTACTGAACCATTGTGATACCTATCCTGCGTAGCCTAGTGGTACTGACACTATGAGTGTGACAGTTCTAGAATTATGTTATTACTATTACTGTAGTGGTTGTATGGTAAATTGGTAGGTTAGAACTAGACTAGGTTTTGATGTTTAAAAAAATTAAGCCTGGTAGCATGTTGTGACACACGAACACATCGACTACAACGTTATTGGCATTAGGGCCTAGACGTACATCAACTATCATGAATTTACACTACCTGGTAGCATGTTGTGACACACAAAAACATCGACTACAACGTAATTGGCATTAGGCCTACATCAACTATAATTTACACTACCTGGCTTAGAAATGGCGTACATCGAAGGTTCCACTGGGACATACTACGTAACCTTAGATTGAGAAGCATTAGCTAGGCAATACTGTAGACCTAACCCTACGTAACTTAGTTCCTAACTAATTTCACTCCATTCCAATTCCAAGTTCGCAGTGCTTGACTCCGAAAACATCGACATATAACACACGTTTAGAAGGAACTGTAGGCTTGAGATTACGCTTAGTATAAAGAACATGAATACCTTGCAGTGTGCTCTGGTCATATGATGTCCTATTTTTATTCAAAGATGGTTGAAATCATCAATATAGCTAAATGTGAGTAGTAGCTTGGATTGTTTTGAATTGACATGACATGTGTGTTTATTAAATCACCCTCTGATTAAGAGTCATTCAATTTGATTGGCTAGAAGATAAAGCAACAACCAATGAAGTTGGCCGTATGTTGCTAACACGATGCACTAATGATTATTCATATGTTCAATAGCCTCTAAACGTAGTATGGAACGCCAAAATTAGTGTACGTAAAACTTTTGAAAGAAACACTCATCATGATAATATTATACCAAGCAGAATTTTCATCGGCAGAATCATTAATAATGAATTTGTCTTAAAAAAAGGAGCTGCTACTCAAACCAAAATCCTTAATCCAGCCTTTGACGTTACACGCAAAAAAAAAAACAAAAAACAAAATCCAGAGAAGAAGGGGAAAAAAGAAAGCAGAACAGTAAAGAGGAAATTAATTTTTGACTGATTAAAGAGGAACACTTCTAAGCATCCTGTCAGTTAACATTCAGTGCCTATGAACCAATTTCGAAATTACAAAATTTGAAGTTGACAGGGCTTGTACCTAAAGTGAGCTTGAAGCAAAAAGGTGTGATGTTATAGCATCACCCTAACAAATGTCTTTATTTAAAACAAAAAATGTTTCATCCTTTTTTCTATAAAATTGGGATACATTATGAAAACACTAAAGTCATTGGTTTATCCCCAATCTAAGGTCAAAAAGTAAAGTGAAAAATTAAGCATTTCGCCACCAGTTTGCTACAGTGACGTCACAAATGTTTGCTTCAAGTTCTCATATGGTACAATATATGACGATTGCAATTATCAATATCCCAATGAAACAAGGTAGCTTTAATTTCTAAGAATATTTCCTTCTTTTCATCAGTAAAAATATTTTTTCCTCTGGATTTATCAGTTCAACAGCATTGTATGACACACAAAGGGAACTTCTAGGCCTCCATATGTAAATGTGACGTTTGGCGTAGCACACAATGACTGCGAAGATGTGTTAAATTTACGTTTCACTCGCCAGAAAGTGCACAAACCGCGTGAAAAGTGGACCTAGCGTTACAAATTAACATCCCAATTACAATGAAGCCTAACATGCATTATATACGTAAAATAAAATGATGAAATTTTCACGTTTGTTATTTTAACATCCTAGTTTAATCTTACAATTAGTCATTAACGTTCACAGTTACTTTATTACAATCATAAAGACATCAAATAATGCGTTATTTCTTCCTGCGATGTAAAGAATACGATGGTATTTATAAACTATGGATGCCTCAAGAAAGAGAACTTCAAGATTATCATCGTAAAAAGAGTTTTCCACCTATATATTACAAGTTTAATGACTAATATAATAGTACTCAAGTCAAATTAAAGGCCACATGAATAGGCAAACCATTTCTCACAATGTTACATATTATTCAGTAACAACATACAAGTTATTTCTTCATACCCTGGATGGCGAATTATGTGAAGTTTTCGTTGACATTAACACTACTTCATCGCAAATCACAGATTTGGGAGAAAGTGTCGTTTCCTTCTCATCGTAAAGTGACTGAAGCTCTCTATGCTCGCTAAGAAGTTATAATAGCTTCGAACATTCATCAGTGCTGAAGTAATTTTGTTTGCTTGTTTAGAGGTAACAAATTGACAGTTTCCAATCTTGCATTGTTGAAAAGGACAATACTAGTAAAGCATTGAGGTCCGCCAGTACTCTGTGTAGCGAAACAGGTTCAATTAGTACTACTGGCCTACCCTTTGTTATACACAGTCAACTCTTGGTTAAGAGGGTACTTTCTGTGGCGAAAGTCATTCTTTGAGCCTCAGTGGCATGTACGTTTCTGGATTTTATTACTCGTGTTTCATGTGAGGTAGGGACACCAAGTTGCGTTAGTCTTTAAAGTTTACCATGATCTAGACACTGTGCTTGCCTTCTACTTCTAAGTTCTAGTTCTACTAGTAGTAGTAGCATGGTGGGCTCATAATTGACGCACTTAAGGATTTGATCAACAATGTCTATCAAGGAAAAATCCAAATCACTCAACTGTATGTGTTTTTCATATGTGTAGTTCCTCAGAAATGTTATGGTCTCAAAATATTTAAGGTTCTGTGCTTATACACCGTACAATTGAGCAGAATTTGACCACAAAATGTCTGCCGTGTCAAGTTCTTTCATACCCCTAAATTGACACATTTGTCGATAAGCTACAGTAAAATGTATAGTGTAGGCCTTGTACATCCATTGACTTTAGATGCTGTTTGCTATGCTTTGAGCCTCTTAGCTCAGACAGGTGGGGTCCCAGAGAGTAGTGTTATCATATTGAGGTAATGTTGGTTATTTTTAGGATGTAAGATTTCCAAATGACCAAAAAAACGTGCAAAACTGGGGGGAGGGTGTTATAAGCTTAAAAATACCGCAATTTGGTGAGCATATAGCTGAATTGGATTCAAACTCATGAAATATGTAATTCTGCTTGACTGCTTAAAGTTTAGGTGGTCTGCTGTATCGTTGCTAGTAATAATTGAAGGTGCGTCAATTACGGGGGTGCGTCAATTATGAAGCCTTGACTATACTACTACTAGTACTGTTGTTACACTTACAGTACTACTAGTGGTACTGGTTAGTGCAGATCAGTATGATTAATTAATTGTATAGTCACGTCGTGATTGTGCCACCACCATCCCTAACCCCATTACCTCGGATCCTGGTCGGGTGTTATAACTTAATATACACGTAGCTGCATCGACAATGAGAATGTTTACCCATCCACATTATTCATCCCACACATATGGTTCATTATCCATCCTCATTCTTTCCCCATCACTCGATCCCCTTCTCCCCTGTGGTTGATTTTCGTGTCTGTAAACTGTTAATGTTGGCAAAATGAAATGTTTTTTTTGAGAAAGCTCATGTATATATATTTGTTATCTTTGGAATCAAGTCATGAGTTGCTTTAACGCAGGTATTAAACAGTTTTGTCCTTTTACTGTAGAGAACGAGAGAGCCTCGAAGATGAAGTACTTCTTAGCTTCTGTCTTTTTGCTGACTACTCATGTTTATATTGGCTACTACATAGTTGTACCACTGCTTCATGGAGTTTACAGTTGGTGGACAATCCCAATTCTCCTACTATTGAGTAAGCTATAACCCAGGGAAGGTCGTATGTAATATTTTATTAGATAAATCTATCAGATAAAAGAGATTCCACACATGCTCAGTATTTAACTACTCTTCAAGTATGTAACTCTTGTGCCTCAAGATCTATGGACCTAAAGAGAAATGCGTAAATGTTTTCTCAAACTATTTTCACAAGTTACAGTACATGAAATAAGTTATAAAATGCCTGTGTCCCCCAATTAAACAGTATCTGCTCTAAAGTAGTAAGAAAATGAGAAAAATCACTCAGAAAGTAACATTTGTCCCTAGATTTTTGGAGTGATTCATATATTTATCCAAAGCATCTCTTGTCTTGCATTCAAATCTATTAGCCATCTATGGTGTTTATAGAAGATGAATAAATTTGTTTAATCTTTGTTAGAAATTTATCACTGAAGTTATTATTCTGAAGCCAGTAAGAGTATAAACAACAAGCTGACAAAAAATTTATATCATCAAATTGCTTTATTATAGTTTGTTGCATTAATGTGAATGTCGCAGTAATTTATGTGTCAAATGTGGAGTAAGTGTTTTAACATTTTAACACAAATATTAACAGCTAACCTAGTCACAAAATTGTAAAGCAGATTAATTAAACCTAGCATATTTTGTAGTTAGGATTCTGGGATTCTGAAGAAAATTAATAGTTCATCGCACAATTTTTGAAAGAAGGGAGATAAAAGTTTGAGTGAATCTCTTAGTACTTGTAATATAGTTGTCAAATGCATGTTTATCACATTTTTGAATGTCTATTTTCAAGGTGTTTAAATGTCTTGTGACTGTTGATAGAACAACGCTTCCTGTTACTGTCCACTTCCACTTCAGTTTCATTCATATTGTGTCAGTGTTATTTGATATAATGTAATCTTGTAATAGTAATCAATTCTTTCTTTCTTTGTTTAATAATTATTGTTTATTTTTTCCCCCGTAGGTGCTATCGTCATCATAACTTTCTTGCTGGGACTAGCTTTTTTCCATATTTCGTCACAGCCGGTCTCAAAATATCATTCTATTTCTTCTGCTTTGCTTCACTACATCATTGACTATGGCATGCTGAGAAGTGGTAGAGCTGCTTTGAAAAAGTTGAAAGTGGTTAGCGAGAGACCTCGGGAATATCAAGAGAAGATGTTAAAGGACCTGATGGCAGAAAACAAAGACACTGTCTATGGCAAGAAGCATAAATTTTCTGAAATACGAAACTTGAAAGATTTTCGAGCAACTCACCCCCTGACAGATTACAAACACTTTAAACCCTACATCGAAGACATTGCGAAAGGTAAAGGAAACATCCTCAGCTCCGAACCGCCCGTGCGGCTGTCCCTGACAAGTGGTACGACAGGGGATCCAAAGACTTTACCCACAGGAAACTCATACTTGAAGCAGGATTACAACGAACTTGGCGGTTTGGTATCTGCAATTTCCAAGGAAAATTTCCCCGGGTGGAACATCATGCAGAAACGTATTTGGTTCTATTGCAACCCGACCTTGACAGTGAGTGAAGGAGGATTACCGGTCGGACCGCTCTCAACCATCCCAGATTGGGCAAGGAGTCTTCTGGTGGTTTATGCTACCCCCGGGGATGGGTTTCGGATTAGCACCACCTTTGAGGCTACTTATATCCACCTTCTGTTTGGGTTACGAGATCGTGGTATAGGCTTTTTATTCCCTGGGTTTTCAACCACCCTCTTGACAGCTATGCGGCTAATGGAAGACAAGTGGGAGAAGCTAGTTGAGGACATCGGCGAAGGCAAGATTAATTCTGAGCTAAAACTCGCTCCTGATATTCGTCGAAGTCTGGAAAAGGCATTAGGCAAAGGAGACCCAAAGAGGGCATGTGAATTGCAAAACGAATTTGAGAAAGGATTCGATGGCATTATTAGGAGAGTCTGGCCGAACATTTCTTACATCATGTCAATCGACATCACAAACCTCAAGAATACACTGGCTAAGTCCTATGCAGAAGGTACTGATCTCTCTTTAAAGTTCTTTGTAATTTCATGCAACCCGATTTGTGAAAAATTGCTTCAAGTACTTTGGCCTGACTTTAACTCTACAGGGCCACTCATTGATATTATAGGAGGTAAAATTGTAAATGATTTCATTGGCAAAATATGGGTAAACAGAAGTTAGATGTAGGTGGTAGATCCCACAGGACACTGTTTTTCTGAATTAACTAACAATAGAATTGACTATTGCATTGAACGACAAAGCATCAGGTAACGTAATTGAAATTTTTTAGCGTGTTTTAAAAGTTTGTGCAATTAAAAGTGGGCAAATTGTTTTAATCCACTGTTTGCATTTACTTGCCAAATTATGGTAATTTTGTCAAAATTAATAAGAAGAGTATAATTGATAAAGTTAAGAAGTTTGCCTCACTGTTTGCAAACGATGAATATGAATTAATTATTTATTTATTAATTAATAAATAAATTAATAAATAAATTAATAATTAATTAAAAACAATGATTCTCACTAGTGTTGTCACTCAGACTCTCTGCTAGGCATATAAGTCACGTTTAGAAAGATTGGAAGACTGCATTCTAATGAGGCTCTGATGTGATTTCTAGTAACATAGTAGATTCTATGATTGTTTTCTTTTGTCCTTGCAACAGGTGTCCCAATGTTTTCTCATTGTTACGGAGCCACAGAGAGTATCATCGGACTGAACATGACCCCTCTACAAGACAAGGAGGAATTTCTCTTGACAACATCGTACACAATCTTTGAGTTTATTCCAGAGAAGGACATGTAAGTTTAATACCCCACCGAAGAAATTTCTGCTACTTTTTCTTCACACTAAGCCAAACCAGCACTTTTGTGTAAACCTTTTCTGCCTGTGTTTTGTTCCTTTCCAGCCCTTTTGGTTCTTGACCTTGTTGGAGATTAAACAAAAAACTCTTTTGTTCTATTTCCAGGTCAAAGCCAAGCCCTAAAACTCTTTTCATCAATGAATTGGAGGTCGATCAACATTATGAAGTGGTTGTAACGGTGTCATCAGGATTGTATCGATTCAGGTTGGGTGACGTGGTTCAAGTCACAGGATATTATCAGCAATGTCCTAAAGTGAAGTTCTTATACAGGTGAGAACATGGCTGGGATTAACTGACTGCCCCGACAGCAACTTGCTTTCCATGCCCTTAGCCATTGCCACAATGCCATTAAAAATTTATCTCTTTTACCAGCAGTAACAACTGTCTTGCAGTAACAACTGTCGCTTAATCATGTCACTGTTGGCCCCCCATCTCACGATCATTCAATTTCATTGTCAAGCTAAGTCAGGGCTCAAAACTTGTTTGAGGCTTTAGCGATATTTACACCAGTAGACAATCTTTATATACTAAGCTCTGTGAATGAATTACATCTTGACCCTAAAAACAATGGTTAAATCATGTTGTGAAGACCAAGACTGAACCTGAAGGTCAGACACCAAGATTTCCATGCATGAATGACATCATGTTACAGGTCAAAGTTTACTTATGTTGTATTTCATTCATGAATACGGATCACATTTTCTTACATCTTCCGTACACGAAATTGTTTTACTCACCTTCGTCAAAATCTTATAATAATCTGCAAATAATATAGAATAAACTGTCTTCATCAATCTCCAAAATCACTCTTAATTCGTCTTAATTCGAGTCTTTTTCGAGTCTTAAGTCGAGTAATAAGTCTTAATTCGAGAAAGTCTGAGGTTTGTTGATGTTTTTGCATATTTATATTGTCAAGAATCGCTACTGTTCGATATGGAACAGGTTACTATCTGTTACTTCCACTTTAAAAAAAGTCAAAATTTTTGTTTGCATAAAGAGTATACACAAGTGATGGAAAAGTACTTAAATTGTAACTACTGTAAATTCAGGATGAGAGATGTAGGGCAACATCCAAACATGTTGATCATGAGAAAGCTAATGAATATTTCATTTCATATTTAAAGATCTGGTGCTTTGTTAAACTTGTTTGGAGAGAAATTAAACCAAGCTGTGCTTTCGGAGGTACTTAATGATGTCATTACTAATGTAGCTGATGTTGAACTCATCCAGTATGCTGCTGCAGAGAGTACTTTACTGACCAATGAGAAGCTCAATGGTGAGATTAACTTGTGATATTCACCCGAGCAAAATATATCAGTATATTTAAGGAGTTTGTTTAATATCCTATAAATATACACGTTTTGTCAAATAATGGGTGGAATTTGAATTTATTTGTGTACTATATGATCCTATTACAACAATCCTTCAATATCTTTTTGGCTAACATTTCAAATTAGCATATTTTTCAAAATAGTCCTTATATTTTGCTTCGGATCTCTACAACATGAAAGCCTAATGTAGATTTGAAGAACCCTTCAGAATTTGAATCCTTTCATTGTTCAGGCCGATCCCAAGTCTCAGACCGCTTTTTTGATGCTGTATCTTTAACAGAGACCAACGAACAGCTGATTTGTATAAAATGTTACGTTTTTCTGTCCAGAATCTGGGAAGGGAAGACGGAGAAGGAAGGGGTGCTAATATAAGCATATATGATGTGTGTGATGAAAAAGGCAACATTTTTTTGGGGGGGGGGGTGGGTGATGGGTGATGGGGATGCTGTTAATAATGTCTTGAAGTATGCTTTGGCAAGTTCATAAACTACTCAGACCTGGTTTACGTGTCATCCGACCTTCTTGTTTGTAATCAGGGAGCAAGGATAAACAAAAACAACCTTATTACATCTTCTTCTTGGAGTTGAAATTTGATGCCAGCAGTAGTCTCTCTGAAGATTTACAGACTATTGAATTTGGAAAGGTATTGTATCTGTCTTCCCATTGTCAGTTTAGGGGTCTGGAATCATTGGGTATAATTGACTGATTGAATTGGAATTGATCAATAATTGTTACATTTCAGATAAATGTTGTTTATATGTCGTAGATATAACACATATGACAGAAGTGTAGAGATATATTTTCATTCCATTTTAAAGTCCAGTAGATGGTGCCATTTACCTACCTGTTTTTCAATTTTTCAACTAGGCTCACTCTGGTTACTAGTACAATATTCCCCGTGAAATCTACAAAGTTATGTTATGTGCTATTTATATGATAAGTCTCAGTCGCAGCTACATATTTAGGTTTTGATTGATCGTAATTCCCATGCAGTATGAAACAATAAGGAATATTTGGTTATCAAGGAGATTTGAATAATCCAGGATATCGATTGTAAAGGCCTGGATAATCCTGATTTTGCTGTTGTAACATTTCTTTTCCTTTTCTCTTCAAACTATTTCCAGTTTGGACTTATAGATTTTTAATTTACGTTTGTCTTTTTAGTTAATTGATTCTGCTCTTGGCCACCGTCATCACTACTACAGACGACTAAGGCACGGTAATCAGATCGCAGAGCCATGTGTCCATCTGGTGCGGAGAGGAACATTTGCCAAATTTAAAGAGTACATTCTGGACAATAGTACAGCAACAGCCAATCAAATCAAAATGCCTCAAAAACTTCGTACTTCGGGAATGCTGACATTTATGTTAGAAGAGGCAAAGAGCAAGATTTAGCAAGCTGCCGATAGCAGCGTGTATGAACAAAAGATAAGTTTTAGGTACCTATCCTGCTTGCTGCTGGCCTGAGTTGGCTGAAATTGGAGAGAAAGACACTTGTCTACTCCTGACTTAAAGGAATAACGATTGAGTTGTTCCTCCCTGACGTCATCAAGATGGAATTTGCGTAATGAATGGCGGCTTACTGTGCATTGTAGTTAGGCATTAGGAGCCAATTTTCAAGCAAGCGTATCAGTCCAAAAGAAAGTGGTTAACTTAAAAATCGAATATTAGATAGTTTTGAGGTTATTGAACAATATAACTTGTCTTTGATCCCTGCCTTCGTTATTCCTTTAAAAGAATGATTTGGTAGGTGGCTGAAATAGTTGTGAAAGGATCGATACAAAAAAGGTTGCTTTCCATTGATTGTGGGGTTGTGAAAGAAGCTGGTGATATTAATATTGTAACATCTCACAATCATGTAAATACAGAATTGCTTTAGTTGATCAACATTAAGAGCCCCCCCCCCCCCTCTAGATTTGTCAACAAACGTCAAATTAAAGTAATGAACGATTCCATTAAGTTGAAAACAACATTTTTGTCCAATCCACTCCCTCATATACCATAAACCTCATCCACGTTGCTAGGTAATAATGTTCCATTTTTGTAGTAGCAGTTTGGAAGGCTTTGAATTGTCTCTTATAAAATATGATGGTTCATGTGTAAAAAAAATCTGCTATATACATCTTTGGATTTAAACATTTTGCGATATGATACTGTATAAATTATTCCCTGGTTGCAATATACTTATCATCATAAGACTAGTCAAGCTAATGACATACATTGTTATGACATTGTTGTATCAGCACGTATCAGGTGAAGTAAATAAGAATAATTACTGGTTGGGAAGCTCTTTTGTGTTTGCTCAGCCAATGAGTTCGGCAACATGTATTTTCCCACCAAAATAAAATCTAATTGGGAAAGACTTGAAAAGTACAAAATATCATTAAAAGCAATACACAAAATAAATTTGCTGAGTGCGTAGTATATCACACAATAAATACATATAATATTTTAACTGTACCTTTGTATAAGTTTTTGTTACAGTACGGGGAAAGTTTGAATAATTCTTGTACTTGTACTTGAAGTACGCCTGCGATGTTTTGGTAGCTATTTTTTAAATCATATCTCTGATATGAAAATGAAATTCAGCAAAATAATTTAATGTGTTGACAAAATAAGTTACTGTTTGGTCAAAGGGCAAGTTCAATTTAGTGGGTGGGCAAATGTTAGGCAGGTAATGTGTTATGTTCTTCCCTTGTAAGAGTTGAAAATTGCAACTCAAAAGTTGCTATAATTCATAACTGACTAGCTAGAATTTCATACAGACTGTTTTATCATTATTTCACGCAGTCATGCTCATTCCATTGTTACTGGTGCTACTATGAATTTTAATTGTGCTTGTTTTTCATCCTGAAATACTTTTTCTTTCTCTTAACACCTATGCTGAGGATAGCAATTAACTTAATTATTCAAAAATGTGCAATTTTTTAAGTACTTTTCGTATCAGATTATGGCTGTTGAAAATGTAGGTTAATGTTCAAAGAAATGTTCAAAGAAACATCCCATATTGGGAGTCAGCAGTTGATTAACTTGTTATATCTAAAATCCCTCATTAACACTTCCCAAAGATAGACAATATAATTCACATAAGACCAATTGAGAGAATAATTAACTAGTAATGATAAGCAGGTTTTTTTTATTATTTCTGAGTACCCTATGAGCCATAATAAATTTAATAGTGTCATTTAAGTTGATAATGTTATGCACCTTCTTAATCTGGAATAATTCATGGAAATGTCTGTTTCACATGGCTATTTAACAAAAAATAAGTGAATGTTAGGCAGTTGAGGGGGTAGTTAACAACTAGAAGTCAACCCAAATAGAACAGTGTAGGATGAGTTTTATGTCACAAATTTTGAAATTGCCATTATGGACAAATTCACTATATTCAGTGAAGCTCACAGAACTTTTTCATTTACTTAATTAATGCCTTGTCCAAAACCATGCTGAAACTTTATTCCATTTTGAGTGATATTAATGTAATATCACTGTAACTTGACACTATGAAGTGATTCTCTTTACATTATCTCTTTTAAAGGTATATGCTGTATAGACCCCAAGTCCCAACTATAGCACGCTTTCATGGAAAAGTTTCTTGAGATTATGTAATCGACCTGCCTTGGTCGTAAACTGACCTCTTTTTACCAATTAGTCTGCAACGCCTGCTACATATTTTTCTTGTATGAGGGTCTTTGTGTGAACGCTGTATGATTAACTACACTGTAGATATGAACATGTTACCACACAGTGTTGACACAAAGAGCCTAATGCTTGATGGTGTTAAGAAGCTATGCAGGCTAATCTTAGAGCCTGAGGTGGATTACCACCGTGGCAGGTCGATTACGTAATCACAAATTGGGCGAGTTGGGCTTTTCCCATATATATCAAGAACGGAACAACAGACATTCCAAACCAGCAATAATTCGGTTTTCGCTTTGAAGAATGTTTCAACGTGTTTGGAAAAGGAATAGCATTAGAATATTTCAAGCTTAGTCTCGAATTGAAATATAAATGCGACTTGGCATTTACAGTAGATCTTTATTGCTTGGAAGACATTTTCAAATAATAATAATAATGCAAACACTGTGTGGCAGTAATGTGCATTTCTAGTGACATAGTGATGTTGACGTCATTATTACAACCACCGTGGCCAAAACATGCGACTGAGAGATTAATACAGATTTGTTTATTTATTTTTTATTGCAAAAGCTCCTTAGCCCAGAAAACTTGCAAATTATAAGAAAACATGCACAATAGTCTCACAATAAAGGATTCATAACCTAGAAAAAATATTTGAAATACTGAAGCAGCCTTCCATCCTCCACAACTTTTACATGATTGACATATAGGTATCCGTATAAACCAGAAGTTGTTCCAACTTCCTAGTTTGTGAACAGATTCAACTGGACGGCTCTGTGCCTGAAATACAATTGCATTCAACTTCTTGCAAACCTGTCAACTATCTTTCGAAGAGGTGTTTCGTAACAGCGCCCTCTGTTATGTAACCATTTATCAACACCTACAGTATAAGTGCCCCTGATTGGGAGTATTAAAACTTTTAACAAATTTGGCTATCAAATTGATAAGGAACCGACACTTTAATGCCCCGACACCCTTAGGGGAGAGGCCCGGGTACCATGTCCAGTCTTCAGCATTTCACAGTAAAAATTTTCACAATAGTTTGGTGCAGGCACAGGAGACAATCTTAACATTACTAAACAGTTGATATGATCAGTCTCAAACTGTCGGGTCTGTCTTTGAACTTTGTCACCATTTTCGCTCGAAGTAGATTGTACCAAGTGGTCCTAATGACAGAACTCTTACAGTACCCCGTATTCGTATTTGGGGACGACTGTCCTACTTCTCGGTGGGGATACGGGGTGAGCTTGGGATGGGAACTAGGATGACCCGGTGGATTAAGATTGGTTTCGTTTAAAATGCGAAACTTTAGGCCCGCCATAGCAAAAGCCATCTAGTGGTTGCAGACTAACTTAATTTCTTCATGGTTTCCTTTTCCTTGAAATGATGGCTTCGGGCAAGTTACTGAAAACAAGTCTTTTAATATTCGCGTTCTAAACAACTTGAAATATGGAACGAATTACGGTCAGTTTCTACTTGTTCTGACTTTCCCCCATCAGTGGTCGGGTGGGAAGGATCACCGCGGACAAAAGCAACTTTTTTTCTACAAAAGCAACTGTTTTACTTTGAAATGATTGAAGTCTGTATTCCCAGAATACTTCCAGATCAACTTTCGTCATGATGGTGAGCAATGCCATCGGTATCTTGTACTATTTCCCATTCAGTTGTAAATGTGCTCTTCACAGATATCCATTTATATTTACCTGTAGGTTCGTTCCAATAATAGGTACATCAAATAAACCTTAAAATTGAATTTTAAATTTTCATGAGTATAGAATTTACCTTTTTATGCAATCAATTGTAATTTTAACAAGTTAAAATGCAACAAGAATTTTGCTTCTGTCACGTCAATTTCCCCCCGGAAGTGGTAGTCGGTAGTGTAAACAGTATAGTGCAATGTACGCTGTTCGTATGATTCGCCTAATGTACTTGTTGTAAAGACACTGCTGTTATCTGAAATACAGTCCACAACGCTTAGTCACAGCACACAAGCGAATCACTCCCTGTTCTTCCTATAAACATAAACATTTT
The DNA here is from genome assembly GCA_000934455.1 of Apostichopus parvimensis. Classification (NCBI taxonomy): domain Eukaryota; kingdom Metazoa; phylum Echinodermata; class Holothuroidea; order Aspidochirotida; family Stichopodidae; genus Apostichopus; species Apostichopus parvimensis. The sequence goes on from KN884125.1 coordinate 89,751, forward strand.
AGGGATTATTAATTGCAGGAATTGTCTTTACAGCAGCCGTTCCAGTTGTGAGTTTATGTTTCTAACTTTTCTTAAGGCTAAATGATATAACCATTTAATCGCTGGGAATTTGTAGAGTGGTTTGACATGTTCAGTAATTAGCCTGCTATGACTGATTTGTGAGCCTAGCGTAAGCTAGGTGAAACGCACAGTACGGTACGCATAGGGCCTAGGCCTATATAGGAATACTTGTGTAGACCTAGCTATTGTATTAAGGCTAAGGTTACTAGCTTAGCCTTAGTAAGACCTAAGTTTCGGATAATTTAAGTAGGCTGATGTAACTGTAGCCCAATATGTACGGTTGACCATACGTTTGTCGTACATTGTATTTTGGGTTAGGCCTAGTTAGTAAGAATATGAAGAAATGCCTTATTTGTCGCTATTCACAATGGTACAATAACAACACAATAGTAAATTTGATCCATGGGTGACCATACGCCATTGATTTATTGGAAAAGTCTGCCATCTTCCCTGTACTGATCCCTGATTTAATGTGTACTGTCAGTCACAGGAATATGCCTATCCCCTAATAAATTTGGTATTACCAGTTTTGCCATTCTATTTCTAGAAACAGACTGACCATAAACTAATTATTTTGGGTACAGTTACAATGACTCACACTCACTGAATAAAATGTATATTTTTTAGCTGGATTTTAAGCAACAAAGTTGTAATATTGATCTCAATATAATTTTAAAATATGCACGACACTTTCACGCCCCTTCTTTACTTTTAAATACCGAATACATTGTTTGTAATAACTTTATACATTATAATTACTGTAACCAGGTGTTAGGGTCTCACACAATATTGACAGCAATCCTTTACACTGAACATAACTTATTGACGGTTAAAGTAAGTGGTAGCACCCGACCTGTGAGATACGGGACTTGTTCCAAATATTGTATGTTGTGTGCAATCTATGCTATCAGTCAATTTCTGTATAAACGTCTGACTACTTTCTTTTCTCTTGTGCAGTTTTTTTTTCAGATCGCATCTTCAAGATGGATTGTAAACATTCAATATTCTTATTACTGTTTCTGTACTGTGCGAGGTCTATACATGCCCAGAACCTAGGTAAAGTATGCTACACAAATTTTTATCCCATCAAGCCCTTTCAGGTCTTTCCAATTAAATTTGTGGATTACATTATCTTGAAATGAACCCTGTGATAACAACTCTATGAGAGTACAAGTTTTTCCTATCAAAATTTTGATTTAAGAGTTACTAAAAAGGAACCCCAAAATACATAAATTTGGACTTAATATTAAAGCTTTCTGTATCACCCATAGCACCACAAGTAGTGGTTTGTAAAATGTACCACAAATTCATCAAAGTTGTCAATTTTCAACATTTCATAATTCATCAGCCTTAAAAACTATTTGCATGGGACCTATTAAAATGGAAGATACTTTGGCTGGCCATGGAACAGTGTCATTTTTTTGTCCCTAATTTTTTAGAAGTAATCTCCTGACGACTTTTAAATTATAGCTGTGATGCTAAACTTTTTTTTTTTTTTTAAATTGGCTATATATTCTTAGAATTCAAGAATCACATCGTCCTGACATAGCATAATTAGTTGATGTCTTTAATCTACTGTAGTCTTCACAAGACAATGTGTATGCAGACCACTTGTGCTTTACCTTTTTTCTTGTATATAATTTTGATATAGAACAGTGACCCCTTTCACATCTATAATAGAATTTAGCCACAAAGCAGTGGTAGGATTGGACACAACACTTTTTAAAACATTGAAATATATCTAGTTTTTTTAATTCAAGTAATTTCTTGTTTATTTTGGCTTCAAGCATAAGTCATAACACTTTTACATTTCAAACTGCTGCATTTTTCACGCTTACACTTTGTTCAGGTGAAGTAGTGGTCTTCGAGATTATGCAGGGTAAGTTAACCTTGGAAAGTCTCAAAGTTCAGTCTCAACGTTCCCTCGAGCATCTGCGGTATTTCATGACTTACGTTATTTTTGGATCAAATCTTCTTGAAAGATTCAATTTCTTTTGACAAACTGTCTCAAGGAAATGAATTACATAACTGTATGTAGGTTGCAAGAAACCTGCTGTTTATGTTCCCGACATTGGTGAAGAATGTTTTCATGTCGATGTTGATTGCTTCATGTGGCATGTTCCTTCCTTTGGTAAGATGCGAGAATGGCAATTTTTTGGTAGAGAAGCAAAAATTTCTGTGCTTTCCTGTTCCCCTTGTTTAAAATGAACTCCAGTAAGCTGTTCTGTGATTCTATGTGCACAAATGCTAGTATGCCCTGTGTGTACAAGTTTCTAAACATAGTTCTTAAGGTGAACAAGCTCCCTACCTCTGTGAAATGCTAGAACACAGGCTCGGGATAAATGGTTAATTCATTTACTGTCGATATCATCAGTTCTGCTGTATGAAGTACTGCATAGATCAGACTCAGTAAACTGAAATGCTCTTACTTTTCCCCTGGTTTCTTCAAATCAAGGAACTTAAAGAGGATGTTCTCTTTACCAGTGTCGAAGTAAGCAGCTCATGTAGTTTGTACAAATTCTGGTATGAACTAGACCTGCTAAATGACCACAGTCAGTTTAGATTCCTGATATGGCATATTCTTCTCTCGTGATTATGGTCGTCGAAAAAGTTTTCTTATTAGTTTCGACATTCATACAGAATTTGATAAGCTGTACCTTCAAAGTACAGCACGCCAGTCCTTGTCTGAACAACGATACAATTAAACGCTTCATTTGCATTTGACCTGACCACACTGTGGGGATGTCCTATTTAAATGGTTGAAGTAAATACAAGATTCCTGAAAAGGGTTATCTGCTATTTCAGTGCCCCAAAAACAATAACAAGTTTGTTGAATTTGTGGAAGACTAAATTTTCTGCATTTGACTCAAAACAGTAGGGGAAAATTTACCGGTTATGAGCAGCCGAATCGTTGAAAGAGAAGAGGTCTGGTAATTATCTTAGATTAATGCCAGAATATTAAAAGTTTTGTGCCAGAAATGTGATTATGGTGAAATTATTTGCAGTATTTGGCATGTAATATTTACTGTGAATAGTATGTGACATATGGCAGAGGACTGTGACCTAATCCTCTCAACATACAGTCGGTGGATCAAATCTTTTGAGGCGACTGTCTGTATCAAGGGTGAGAAGGTTCTTTAAAGGCTTAAAGCATCGTTTTCTTAAACTCAATTCCAAGGGTGTTTAAGAAAACTTTTAAGAACCACTATCTTGCACTATGCACACTTGGACAAAATATTAATGTGAATGTATTTTGCTTGTTTCGAGATCTTACTTTCAGAAATTGTATTACTTTAGAGAACTTGGGATAAAATATTTTTCTGTATGGAATACAAATGAATACAAATAAGCAGAATATCAAAATGTTTCCCTCTTGATGACAGAGAAAGTTAAACTTGTAAATCTTGCATTCTGAAAGCAATCTACAGAATAAACATTTAATGTTTATTACTCTCGATAGTAAACATTTCCTGCATGTTACCCAGAAATGATCTGCTGAATTAGAGCTTTCTGTTGCTATTTTGATGGTTATTGCTAACTGAGCTTTTTAGCTTCCCTGCCCATCTGCTTGTATGTTAGCGCTTTACTTGCAAGATTTAAATGTCATGTTGCTGAGTATAGTGTTGAGCCGATATGGCCCGTTACAGTACCCTGTTCGGTCTGTATATTGTTGCACCTATTGAGAGCTTATCTGTTCACCTCTACTCATTCATGTGATAAATATGTTAATATTGTTTTCATTTAAGATGAGTGTGGTTTCCATGGTAAAGATGTTCCTTTTGAAATTCCAGTACAAAGTTGCATACTATATACTGTAAGGTACTTACACTGGAAATGGGTTTGTACAATACATTCTGTACATTCTGTAGTAAATACAGTAGGTCTGGGCCCTGCAGAATATGTATGGCCTACATGTATTACTATTAAAACATAGTAACTGTATTTTCTCATTGGTTTAAAACTAAAAAGCAGCTGGATTAGGTAAAACCTGAATCTGAATCTGTCTTTCAAATTTTAGTGCAAAACATAATTCCTTGTCCTATAAAGATTTCTGTTATTGTTACTGAACTTTGCTTTATAACAAACAATTGTTTGCAAGTCAGCCAGTCTCAAGCAGTTAGATCTATATTTTATTTACGTAAATCAGTCAGACATTGATTTGTCTAATTAATGCAACACCTCTCATTGTCTGTGAATACTGTTATTCAAGGTGTCAATATTGTCAGGCAATCACTGTAGACGAGCAAAGCCTTAAAACCTGCTGTTTACAGGTATACCCCAAATAGATAGAGCTATTGTGTGAGTATGCTAAAGCTCACACTGTGACTTTAAGGCTTTAAGCCTTGTGGTTTCAACATTGTGTTACTTACATTACATTCTAAGTTTATGAATCATGCTGTAGGAATCAGCACACATTAATTCTCATATTATATTATTATAAACAGTGAGGTCTCACACAAGGTGTTATGTTCTATCATGTTTATCTGTTAAAACGATTGCAATACATTTCACACTCCCCCTGACCTCATACATGTATTAGAATCTACAGTAAGTCAGACTTCTAAGTGTCACTACCGTAATTTGTTATTGTTAACGAAAACATCCACATAGCTATCTCATCCATGATTGGTCATTATATATATCGTATTGTTGATGCTTGGAAGGTATGATTATAAAATGAGGCCACATGATACTAGCTTGCGGTTGAGAAAACAATTTCAAACCCTTGTGATGTCAGAGGTAGATCACCCTAACACTATATACATGTAGAACAGCTTTTAAAGTAACTGCAATGTAGTCAGTTTCAGACATATAATATACTTACAGTAGTATTGTGAATGTGGGGTAAGTACAGTATTTGTGAGTGATTGGAAGCAATAGAGGTGTTAGGTGAGCCATCCTCTCCCCACTCCCCCCCCCCCATATAAGGCTTCCTCACTTATATTTCTGTAGAATAGGCTCTTAGATTCCATGTGGTGGGTATATTTGAAATATTGAATATACATAGTGTATGTTTAGATCCATCAAGGCAAGTGAACATATTCTACATGGTACAGCGGTTACAGGCCACGAGACCGAAGGTCCGCGAGACCGAAGGTCCGCGAGACCGAAATTCAAAAAGGTCCGCGAGACCGAA